>QYTT01079813.1:27369-55309 GCA_006980735.1 Dasypogon diadema | reverse complement strand
GGGTGGATTTTGTGGAATCTTTCCAAGCCGATTATTTAGTGATGGATTACGGGTATCGACTGAACTGGGTAAAGATAAATCAACGGATTTGTTTCAAGGGCTACAGACTGCCTTAGCGTTGTCAGTGGATTGAGTTGAGCGTTGTTCATTAGTTATATATTTATTTTATCCACAGAACGAAAATAATAAGCCACAAACCCACAAACGATTTGATTTGATAGAATTCTGTTCCAGCTTATGGAATGTGGAATCACAAAGAATTTCTTCGGAAATTATTTGAAAAGTTTTTCTCAGCAAAAACACACAGAAGGTATCTTGTCCTTCGTTCAGAAACAGTGACCAAGAGCGCGTTATCTCCAATTTATGGCCTCTAAACATCTCAAGTCCTTTCTCACGTCGTAAAGCAATTGTAATTGTAATTTTCCATGTTTCCAGGTATTACTTCGATACCGAGTTATGCGCTTCTTCAGTTTTCGAGAAAAGGGAGCAGAACTAAGTAAATAGTGATTTGAAATCCATACTAATCTACATGTTACGCTAGCGCTGCTATATTTGCCAATTTACGAATGAATTTCTTCATCTGAGGCTATGATCCTTATTGAATCGACTATCGGTGATAATTATTATATTGCACCGTCTTCTTCTTTCCTCATTATTACAACGGTCGCATTATATTGATATTCTGTAAAATCGAAGTGGAAACTTTCTGAATTCAAAACGATTTAAAGGGAGAAATGTCGTAGCGTTGAAAAAAGGTATTTTCAGAACCCCTAATTTAATGATCTAAACATGCGTTCAGAATTTTTAATAAGTAAACCCTTAATAGAGATATATCAGGCTGGTATTTAGAAATTTAGAAAAGAGTTGGATATAGGACAGAGCCTTGCGGTAACCCAGCATTAAATTATAGGGGGTTACATATCCAATGTAGCATGATATCAACTATTAGAGCAAAACTTCCCAACCAGTTTTGTACGTATGTATCTTTTTGGAGATTTTGTTGATAGAGTTAAGATGTGTTCCGAAATATTCGAAAAGTCCCCACAATTAAAGGCCCAATCATAAACAGTAAAATTTTTCCCAGAACTGTATTAAGGTAAAGTCTTTGGATATTTTGTTTATTATTATTATTATATTGAAGGCATTTTTATAATAAGAGTTAAATTTCTGAATCTCAATCAGAAGTTTTTGCAATGTTCCGACTTTCAAGGCAATATCTTTACTAAAAGATATTCGTCTAGTGATCAAATTATATTCGATTCGATTTTCCTTGTAATAAATAAAGACAAATGAGTCTATTAATAGAGTGGACAAAATAAGTGTGTGGTAATGACACACTGCGAATGAGATCCAAAGTAAAAGCGGAAAGAAGAAAAGGTGAAAAAATGAAGCTTTCTGGTACTCCAACAATGGCTTGTTGAATATCGAAAGTGAAGCAATTTCTGCTACTCCAAATATAAAATATAGAATTGTACGCGTTAATTAGTGTAAACGTAGTCTCCTGTAATAATTTGCAAAAATTCCCTATTAAATATTGGAACTCTATTACTTTTATGGTTGCGAGACTCTCAGTAAATTTTGTTAATCTTTTTTGTCGTATCTGATTTCATTTCCCATTGCAGTTAATGCTGGGGTTTTAAAGACTAATGACAATTTGTAAAATTATTCCCCCTGTACTCGAATTGTATTTGAATTCTCATAAAACATTTATAGAAAAGTCAGTTAAACTTTACCAACTTCAAATAAAACCATAATCTTCCTTAAGCCAAATTTAATTAAAAATAACTCGAAAGGTCCTCTGAGGTTATCATTAAAAACTGAATTTCCTTTTTTACAGATTTTATCCGAATAGCCTTAGTCGGCTACAACTCCTTACTTCGCTACGAGACAGGAAAAGGAAGAAAGGAATTTACAGTGGTAATGCCCTTGTCACTTAAAAACGGTGGGAGAGGACCACAAAAGGAATAAAATAGAACAGAAGCCGTCCAGGGAGATCAAAGATGCGGACAAGAAAAGATGGTAATGAAATTTTTCATGAATAATTTAATTAGACGAAAATTGTGAAAACTGTCTGACATGCTGGGGATGGGAATCCTTTCGAACTTTTCTACCCCCCAAAATAGCATTTATGAGGCTACCACTGGCAGATCTAATAAGAATCGTGGATGATATTCAATTAGGTTGATGCGCAAATGCTCCCAAGGGAAGTACCCAAAATTGTTGACTAGAGAACGCTTTGAGTTGTTCAAATTTTTTTGTGGCAAAGTTTTTTTTTGGTCTAGTTAATTTAATAATTCCGCATGACTGCAAATTTACATAAAGATTGCGGAGTGTTAGAAGAAGTAGTTAATTAGTAGAATAAAGAAAAAAATAATTTAGTACATATACGGATTTTGTTGTGTGGAAGGGCTTGACCTACTAAACGTAATGTTCTTTAAGAGGATTGCAGGCATTTGCTTAAATCAATTTCAACATAACTCATGTCTCGAAAAGACTTTAATCACTGAGAGTAACTCTCGCTGTTACATTTAAATTACTTGTGATGTTCTCAAATAAGAGAAGCGTACTCCTTAAGTGGTATATTGGGCAGGGAACGTGTTGCTGTTACGTATTTCAACGAAAATCGAAAAATATATCTACCCCAAGCCAAGGTCTAATTTTGAAAAATATCCCAGTGTAAAAAGATTAAGTACGCAATTACTCATTTGCAGAGAGCTCCTTAGCCCACTCGGAGAGCAAAGTAACCTTCCAATTCATCTCGTGCTGCTAATTGTGTGCATCTATTGCAGGGACCCGGCTCGTAATCAAGAAAATCCACTTACAAAGAATTCTCCCTTATGAAAAATTTGTGATTAGCCGGACCCTTCAAGAAATTTAGTGGAGCAGCAAAATTCAAGACAGGGGGCTTACAGAAAACAACGGACGCAAGCGGAATGACAAATGACCCCGATTAGGATGAATCGTTGCCGTCTAAATTAGTGACAAGCAGCATGCCTCAAAAGGTGCTGGTAATCGGTAACTTAATGCGACAATAATGTTGAAAAATCGGCCATCATTCGTAGATGTCACCACTTGCACGGATTTTTTTTTCTTTTGTACCCTGCCCTGTCTCTGAGATAAAAGATATATTACTCGTGGAAAAGGGCCCTTTTTCGTCGAATGAATGTTAATCAAGGAGGAATTAGTATTACAATGTGGCAGCCTGATATATTGAGGGCTAAATTCAATCGTTTAAATAAATTCACCCAAGACTTAATAACTTTTTGGACCCCGACAGGATACAAGTGTTGTCTTCCTGCCGTACGAAAGATTTATTAGAGTCAATTTCCTGCATTTAATTGTCTATTATTGCTATTTTGGTGATTTAATTTGCATTTGAGGGATGAATTTAATCTCTGCTGTGATGCAGGAGTGTTTTTGGTTGGAATTTTGTGCAGATGCCAACGCTCTCCGGGATGAACATTTCGAAATGAAAATGTTATTTGCATATTATGAATTTATTGCAGATTTCAGCACAAATTTATCTATTTACATAGATTTAAAGTTTTCAAAACTATTAAGAGATAATTTATTGTTGTACATTTTCAAGGACGAATATCCGTTGCCTAAAGATTGAAGAGTTTTCCAAAAAAGATTAATGATCGTATTATCTTACTAAAATCGTGTGCTCTTGTTAAGTTAAGGGCAATGTTTCTATGGTTTAACAGTATATATTGGCATCACCATGGAATTTCAATTTTTGTCGAAAACATGGATTTGGAGGAGTGTCTCCTGTGTCATGACAGATGGGCAACGCGCTAGCCTCAGTTTCTTAGGCTTCAAGTTCGAATTACATCGGTGTTTTGGTTTATGTTTTGGTACCAACAGTTGAAAACGTTGACCTCTACGTACGTTCTCTATTAAAATTTCACATACCCAGTAATTTTGTAAAAGATCCTTTTACCACAATCTCCATTTTTCCATGGCTCGTGTTCTTATCAGTGATCCTATATTTCAAATCTATAGTTTCGAAGCCGTCATCTCTATTGAATCTTAAATCAATAGCGGAGTCACATGAATTGTTAAAAATTCAATGTTTTTGGACATATGCCAGTATAACAATTTTAGCTGACTTGTTTTATTTTTAAAAGTATCATGAAATCTTTAAGAATCCTAAAATAGTGTAGAAATTTCTTCACACTACCTAACCTGGTAGTAATTCAAGTATTGATCCTCTGGAGTATTGACGTAACATGTATTTTTGGTTTTTTACCGCTGCTTTAATCGATATTGTCCTGATGCGATATATAGCTAGATTTTTGTTGTTGAATGAATCTTTCACGCAATGTCTCACCATTGTGAGATTTTCTGTTATTTTTAAGATATCGCTAAACTATTACAAGTGAACCACAATTTTGGGCATGAAAATTTTATTGTGCAACATCCCAGTAACTTCACAAGTACAATTCTCGTCGGTAGAATTGCCTCAACAACTGGTATCGAGATAAATCGTTGCACTTTTAACCAATTCAAAGTAACCTACGCACGAAGTTCTCAAATTTATTCTTTCAATATGCTTTTAGAGATTTGAGACTTTATCCGGTGACTGTGTGGTATTAGATCAGTCAGGTTGTATACTTCTATTCTTTGGTATCCATTGGATTAGAAATAATTCGCTTTTATAAACAAAACATGTTTCCTGATTTATAATGAAAAAATCTGCTTTGTTGGTATAAAAGACATCACATCACCTTCTTAAGAAAACCAATAATCAGCAATTAGTCCAAGGAAGCACAAAGTCCAATAATTCCACGGATCCTTAATTATGTCCCTGAACAAACAGAAACTAATCTTCGTCAAACGTTCCTCAAGGCAATAAATCCAAGTTTGCGCCACACAACTTTCTGGGGGTGACACTACCACACATTCCGCAAATATTGACCAATAACTTAATTTCTATTTAAATGGACGTCAAATAATTGAAGCTTCCTAAAATGGGGGACAGTAATAATCTAAAAGCGCCGGAGAACGTTAGATGCTTAGATACAAAGGAAATCAATTACACTTGAGGACAAATAAATTGCTCTCAGCGTTATCAGGTCAATATGTTTTCCTTCCTTCAACTTTTGCAAATATTTTGTTTTCGTCAGGAGTTCCATAGTGGATACGTCATCCATCAACACAATGAGGAGGAATGATGAAAATTGTTTGCCCAGGGCTCTTTCTGCGATTAAAGGCGGGTCCCTTTTTGTTGTTTCATATGCTCCTAAAGATTAAAGTTTTTCTTAAAAATTTCCCCTTACAAATAAACGGATTTTCCAATCCACTTCGAAGAACCCGGAAATTCTCACTCAGTTGCGTTATGAAATTTTCATCTCAAGGAATTATCACGCCATCCATAATTTGATCCAATTTGCTCAGTTCCTCTCGCCTTTATGAAGTGCCAGACTATGCAGGTTGTGTGATTCCACAAGAATAGCATCCTGAATTGTTTTTTTGTGCTCCACTGAACGCCCCCGAGAAGTTGTTCGCTTTGGGTCTTCGCCATTTCCGCCTGAATTTTTTAAGTGAAAAACTTCATTTGAACGGACCTCTACCAGGCAAAAGTAAGCTGAAGGGAAGTTCACGATCGATAAATGAATTTCTCGTCCTAGTTTTCCACATTTTCAGTTCGTTTGAGTTTTAAAACGATAGCATCACATCGGAATTGAGGCCCTATATAGCCTTCAACCATGTAAGTACACGGTAGGCAGAAGGAACCTGCAGGAAGGTAGGAAAATGCTGCGGAGTGACTCACAATGCATTTATGAATGGCTTCTTGTTGTTTGGGCCGCGTTTTATTATTCATTCAACAACTTCCTCAGAGTGAATTAAAGTTTCAGGTGACGTGCATGTTACAAAGGGAAACGTTAGGGCTGGGAAAGTTCTGATGGTAATTTCACGCTACTTGAATCCCATAGAATGGTGATTTTTTACACAGCGAAGCTGGTGGATGAAATGAAACGGGGTTACTCAGCAGCCGAGAGATATCATATTCTTTGGCTTTACAATCATTTTATAAGGAGTGAATTCCACACGTCCTTGAGAATTTCAATGCCTCGCAACAAAATCTTTTCAGTTTACATTTTTATGCAGCGCTTCTGGAAAAGCTTTTAGATAATACTATTGCAGGCTGCTTGTCTAGATTTATGTAATATTTTTATAGAAAGAGGAAATATACCATTTTAGATTGCAACAGAAACCATACTTGGTAAACTGCGCATTAATATTGTAAGCCACGTAGATACAAAGTTGGGATTTGTTAGGACAGCAACTTCTGTTTATGGCAAAAATAGTACTGACGAATTCGCCATCTTGACGAACCTGGAAAACTTGAGAACTTAAAAATAATTTAAACTGAGGTACAGTAGGGAATTGATGAAAAACAACACTAACCGATGGGAATTTAGATGCCTTCCACTGCAAAGACGGTGCAGCCCAAGGAGAAAAGATGGTGTTACCCTCTCTGACAATCAAAGCGCAGCCTTGTGATCCTTTATTGAAACCTTGTAAGGTTGTGACGGATCTATCGAAAGGTATGCATGTGGAGGCAAATGTGTCTTGGGTGGTGAGGTTGGGACCCAGAAGGTTATGGAGAGGTTGTTCATAGCGGTGGTGGGTCATTCAAATCTCGTGATTCCCATCTTAATAGTGAATTATCGTAAAAAAAGACCGCTCGATGTGGTGATTCATTTGAGACGAAAAAGAGCAAATCTCCAATTGAGTCTCGTTACGCAGAGATGTCTTCGAGCAAGGAATATTTGGGAAGGCCACCTGGAAGGCAATCGGGTAAAAATCTTCCACTGTGTTTTAAAATGAGTTAGTGAAGTTCAAGATCTTAGAATGTCGCTGGCGGTGATGCTTGATGATGTCGATATTTTCCAGGACATCAGTTAGTTGCTATTTCGTTTGGAGTGTTAAGATCTGGGACTTAGTAACAGGGGATGGATCTCGCAGATAGTAAAGTAGATCTTCAATTCCCTGTTGTGCGAATTTCCGCAGATCAAATCGTAGGTATACAAAGGAAAATAACATTTTCGATAGGATTTGTCCTCAAACAAAACAATTTGCAACAAGGCAAGGCGTCCTCGGAATTATCAGCGCGTCGCCTTGCTGACTTGCATATAAATGCTGTATAGCGCAGCTCCACTTTTTTAATTATTTTTCAAGCCATTTGTGTATTATACATTATCCGTGAAAATATGTAACTTAGTAATTATCTGATGTGAAAATAGACCCTATAAAATATTCTATATAATTACTTTTCAATAGTAGCAAATGTTCTGGATATAAATACCTCAGATTACCATACTATTCCATGATTTAAAGCAGGATAAAGAAGTGCTTTACCCACAGACATAAAGATACTCTTTCAATTCAACCCTGTAACTAGAAAGGATAACACCCTACTAGCAACTAAACCTATTTTATAACTCTTCGTCAAAATGGGCAACAAAGTACGCTAAACTTCTAAAAAATAATAAAGAAAATGAAATTTGTGTCGTTCTTAAGAAGTTTTATTTTTATAGCTGAACACAATTACTGCAATGCGGGCTGTGTGTACACGTAAGCGAAGTACTTAAAGTGATTACACTTTTAACGGTGGCACAAGGGTTTGCTTACAAGGCAGCTCCCAACCATCCATCCAATTTCCTAAGTTGTGCCCCCGAAAATACTCCCCCTGGTAGCTGTTTCATTTAAACAAAAGCGCTAAATATAAGCAGTTGGTGTTTCTGGTTGGAAGTTGGTCTTCATCTCGCACTTGATGAAATGACGTCAATGTTTATGCTCACCATGTCACTAATATTAAAGGAGGTGAAGTGTTATGCCCTTCAGGAAATTGTTGTCCCTGAGGAGATTTTAAGTGTTCTTGTTCAGGTGGGACGTATACTTGCGTGGCACTGTTGGTCTCCATTCGATGTATTTTGTATAGGCCTCTTTTATGCTTCTCAAAGGATTTCTAAGTCTAAGGGCGCTTGACTTTTTCCAAGGTTTTGTGGGACGAAATCGTACGAGCCTATGATCCTTGAAGTTGTGTGGAAATTATTTTAGACTATATTAAGACAAGTGGGTCCTTCTAGATTTATATATATTTTTTCTTTAGATTTGATTTTTTATAATTTTTCTCGAGAGAGCTTTTATTTTGCTGCACTTATGCCAGAAAAAACAGAAACACATCTTCATTTAATCTCAATGTAAAGATGTTTAGTCATTTGACTTCGTTTCACTTCGACAAGCAATTTGAACTCGCACAGCGTAAGACATACAAAAAAAATGAAAAAGCGATGTATATTATTTTGTTGTAAACACCAAATTTTGGCCATCTAAAGATATCGCAGCGCAAATGACTAATCATTTACGTCATCTTATCTCATGTCAGAGACATTCAGACAAACAGGGGATATTTATCATATAATAAGATAAAGGCAGTCTCCCAATTTTCATTTTTCCTTCTCTTTTAAGGGGAAGCGATGTCATCAGAATCCACTTCCTCCCGGCATCTTCCCATAATAGAAAAAACATCAAAGTTTCGTTTAGGGCTTTATATTGCCCGCTTTATGAGTGATAATGTCGATTTATCTCCCTTACTGTTGTCAGGTTGTGTGTACCAGATGCAAGACGTAAGGAGAAGATATAGTGGATATAAAGTATAGTTGAAGTTGGGAGCCCGTATACATGTTTCACTTTTCCTAAACTATATTTTATATATCGCCGTTACGAAAACGAATTTATTACTTTGTGGATAGAAAATCAATACTTTATTTTATTAATTCCTGATTTTGTTCGACATTTGTAGCATATTTTAATGGCAGAGGGCGATTGATATGTAATCAAATTAATAATATCAAACTTTTAACTTCTGTTAAGAACATGGAGGCAGACAGACAGGTAACGTGAGATGAAAAATGAATATGTTACAGCAATATGGTCGGAAACGGAGCTCACTGCCAACCTCGACAAGCTGCAAGCTTTGCATTTACTTGTACTTGTTAAATCAGGTTTTCTTCAACCTGAAGATACCAGGTTGATAAAAAATCTGTTTCAAAATTAATTCTCCTCCGTTTCTCTTATACCTAGAAATTTAAATATAGTAAAATTTCCTATACCCGTTCTCAAAGTCATTGACCGAAAAGCAAGCAAAAAGCTTCCACCACGAAACCATTGATGCGAAAATGTGCTTAAGACGTCCTCTGAATTTCAATAAGTTCAAATCCCACTTCAGCACCACACATCCTCCACATTGTCCGGGAAGTAAGGACCCCTAACAGATATATTGACTAATGCTGCTCTCTGTTTGTTCCTTATTTATATTAATCGAAGGCACACATCCGAGCTGGAGGCGGATACACCAGGGCCACGGTAAAAACTGGCTTCGCATAAAATCCCGAACTACGGAGCCCTAGAATCGAATTTTCATCCAAAGACAATAAATAAAATTTTTGGCAGAATCAAGCGTCGATTTCTTTTTTAAAAACAAATTCTTACACTTGTTCGTGTGTTTCTGGAGCGAACATGTTGTACTGATGCAGAGGGTTCGCAAGTCATAGTCATGAGAGGCCGTAAGAAGGTTCGGATTACATGGCACTGGCACCATAAGTGTTAAACTGGGGAGACATGTGCGGTGGCTGGTCGAAATTAAATATTCACCCCTTAACGCAATATGCTGCGTTCGAATTTGGGACTTTCGATATCTTTTTGCAGACTCACTGAGATAGCGATTAAAACTGAAATGAAAATTTTAATACATTTCGGATCGGATAACGCATTTAAATATGCAAATTTGCCCGTAACCAAATTTTTGGTGGATATCTATTCTATTTCGAGGGTTTCCTTAATTTATTTGGAGAAATGGGTTGCCGCCGAAATACAATTACTCCCACCTATTTATTGGTATTGGCAGGAATTTTAAACCTGGGATGGCTTAACTGGGAAGGGTACACTTATTTTGGAATCTGTATTAATAGTAAAGAGGTCGATGTACTACGGCAATAAATGTAGCGATTCCGAACGTTCTTCCGTTTTACTGAACATTATTTTATCGCACCATTTCCACTACGTTCGGATTTAGGCGAATTTATCTTAATGGCCACAAAATCAATAAGCCAGCAGCGAGATACAAACAGAATCAAAATATGAAAACGTCCCACGAAATTATTTACTGGCAATAAATCACTTGCAAAATGCACATCCAGTCATAACCCATAAATATTGGTGGGAGCAAATGTGGACCCGGAACATAAGTGCTCAGCTCCACCAGAAGTCACCAGCAGTGACCGAAAATTGGTGTTTATCACCCCACGATAACAGTGTCGGTTATAGGCTTTATGGCGAATAAATTTTCGTCATAATGCCGAAAACCCGACTGCCAAAATCTTCTGTATTCGTGCCATTAACGACCCTTCGTCATCATGTGTTGCGTAACACGTGAACAACACACGTCAAAACAATCTTAATGGGAACGAATTGTAGAAGTTACCCCTGTTATCTCTTTTCTACAATTTCAACACCATGAACTCCACAGGCAGGACACAAAGTGACGATTGAAGTAATTTGCGTGCCAACAAAGTTGAAGTTCGTCAATTTATCGGGGAGTGTATAAGGATAATATGATAATGAGGTTGATGTATGCCAAATGGGTCCATAAAACATTTAACAGTTGGTAACTTTTCCTAAAAGTGATATGGAAAGTGGCTGAGGATGGCTGGAAACTGAGGAACAACAATTACTGAAATTGTTTTTCAGGATATTTCTGTGGCCATTTCTGTGTTATAGTCGATTGTACTTGACGAATGTAGTGGCTCACTTTGGGGCAATTTTAAAAGAATAAATAGTACGATTAAAGTTTTGGAACTTTTAGGCTGAGTAGCAGCAATCGATAAGGAGGAGAAATATATAACAAACGGATTGGTTTCAATAAAATTAAGAGCAAAGGAGTTAACATAGTAATTTTACAGGAATTCAATTCATGATAGCCGGCCAAACTTCGTAGATACCTAATGGTCACTAATTGTTGTCAATTTAGGTGCCAAGGAGATCCCACTTTAATAGTTACAAAAACTAATAATGCTTTACAAGCATTTCCATAGTTTAGTAATCCTTGTTGAAGTTAATTATTCTTTGCTTACTGAACAATTGCTACAATTCCATTCCGTTTTGAATTGTACGAAATGCTCCACTGCAATTTGTTTTCTGTTTGTTTTTCTGAACTGACCACAGACAGGTATAATTACAGAAATGAAACTGAATTGCGTGGTTTAAAATTGCTGGCGAATTGCTCATGTATGACAATGCATCAGTTACTATGATGAATCTATTGTTTTGTTTCTAGTTTCATCCCAGTCCATTAGTTTTATCCGGCTGCAAAAAAAGTAATTACCAGCATGATTCTATTATTGAAAACTTCTTTAATTCAAGGGATTGTTAGGTAAATTTCACTAGTACATACATATATGGTCTCCTTTTGACTAAACTGGTATAGAGTGTGCTTTAATTTAGTCGACAATTTGTGCATGAATATATAAAAAATATTTTACACACTTTATTTGTGTATATGATAATTTTCCACGTTTCATTCAGACCGAAATCAAACGTGTCCTGTTCTGGAAGTGCCTCCTTTAGGGATCAATGTATTATTGAAATATAACTAAAAAAATGTAATAATATCAGAGTACAGAATGTAGTATATCTGCTTCTTTGACAAAGCGTAATGTGTAAAAATTTAAGGTGTAAAGTAAGTTCCCAAGGAGCAACCCACAAAAAAGTTTATCTTATACGCCAAAATATGAGAGAACCTACGCAATCCATGAATGAATTTAACAGCACCATTGCGTTCAGTCTAGTAGCATAAGGTATTCATCAACTAGATCAAGTCAGTTATTATTTATAATAAGTCCCAAATATAATATTTAGTAACAATCTCTATTATGTTTCTTTAAGTAGGATGGACGATTAGCCGTTGGTATCAATATCTCTTTTATAGATAAAGGTGCTATTAGATTTCCTCTCATTTAGACTTAGGCCGTTGTACTGTACCCACAATGAGACAGCCGACAAATCTTAGTTAGTTCAGTACACCTCATCCTCCATTAATCCAACCTGGCGAGCAATATTATGCTGTACGTCGGCGAACACGATTACTTTAGATATCTTAAATTGCGAAGGAACGTTATTAATAAATAATGAAAAAAAGAGTTGGGGATATTATAGAACCTTGGGGAACGCTACAAGTAATACAAATTGTTCCATTTACCTTCATAATCTGAGAGCGGTTGCCAATAAAAAGGTATCTATAAGTTTCACGGGCAGACAAGAGAATCCGAATGTATACTCCAATTTGGAACACAGAATTTTGTGATCCACTAAATAGAAAGCTTGGAGAAATCTAGAAAAACAACAATAGATGCCCCATCGCCATCCATCACCATCCATTCCGACTGTAACTTCGGAAAAATAGAGTGTCACTTTTTGATAATAGGCACAATCAGCATACATAAAATAATGTCTGGATATTTTAGCAGTTTTTGAATAGTTTTGAGGGATATAGGTGTGAAGGATATAGGTATATACTTAGGTGTATTTATGTATATGTCATCTTCAATCTAGAAATGCAGTAAAAAATATTATATATGCATTTTATTTACCACAATTAATTAAAGTACATACCAGACCGGTCTGCTTAAGGGTGCTCATATGATCGTCTTATGTCCGTGTAGATTTTAAATGAATTTCACTAGTAACCAAATTCCATATTTACAAAAATGATCGGTTAAAAATGGAACACCTTACGTAACCTCCAAAAACATTTCATTCTACATACGTGGAGAGAAAGGAGATAGTAAATAAGTGGTAGCCTTGAATATGAAACTGTATCTATATCATAGATAGAAAAAAAAAACCAGTTTCACAAACTTTACTGCTTTAAAACTGAACCAAAACTCATTAGCTCCAAGGCAAGACTATATACAGTGGGAATGGAATTCCTTAATAATAGTTTACAGAGTTTGAAGAAAAGTGTTAGAAAAGTAATAATTTTTCTTTTCATTTCCGTAAGTCGTTAAAATAGTTTCGACAGATTCACAAATATTTTCGTGCTAATCATTTCAAATCAATATAAAGAAAAACAAACAAAAAATCTGCAAGAATTTTATTTCACCAAAATTATTTTTCCTATAAAAAAAATGTTAAATTGCTTTAGGCAACTGCAACAAATGAGTTTCGCCCAAATTAAACTGAACTTCAAAAGTCGTGAAATTAATTCACTGGGGATCATCTTTGGATGCTATTACAAAACTGATTAATGAGATTTAGTTCCCCAAGACTCATACATCATCCGCCACTCAACTTTACTGATTAATTGTTGCTTACTATGAAATTTGAACACTTAATCAGACGTCGGACACTTAGCACTAGAAGACGGATTGTTTAGATGCGTTTATTGTGCAAGAAGACCAATGTAATTACGAGATTTACGCTCGCCGCCAAGATTAAGGTAACCTTTTCCAATAAGTGGTCTAAGGCAGCAGTCAGTAGTCTGCTAATTAAAACTTGCATCTAAGGTCAACAAGCAAAGTCGTTACGGCAGACAGACCTGGAGAAGATACTTTCTGCCAATTGTGAAAAAATGTATTTCACAGCTATTAAAAGTTTAATTTCTTCGCAGATTAAGATCTCTAAGTTAGTTTTACGCCTCATCTGAACGTTCTCAGTGAGTAAACAGAAATTATTGACCAATGTCCAATTTGATTACGTCAAATTCCAAGGTAAACAAACTCTGCCCCACGGCGGCATTTTTCCCCATTTTTTTGGCAATCCTTCATTTCCATAGTAATTTTCTGCTCCAGAAGTATATTCTCGAGAGGTAAATCGCTGTACAATCTGGAGCACATAATTAAGCGGGTGATTGCGTCGTAATTTCATGTATTTAGCATAATTATTCCATGCTCTTGGCGAAAATCTGACCTCAGTGTCACATCAACACAACTAACGTAATTTTGTTTTTAATTAAAATTCGGAACAATAGATGAAAACGATACTGCAGACTTCACGATGGTAAAAAGGAACAAAGCTCCGGAACACCATTTTCTGCTAGTTATGTTCATAGCATTATTCTGGAGTACTTCAAAAAGAATCTCGTGAGTATTTAATAACTGGGTTGGCAAGAAAACCTGCACACAAAAAAGAGAACAAAACTCTGCACATAGTAGTTGAAAACGTAAGTTTTATTTCCTCTTAATGAGGACACAAAGTACTCTCGAGAAAGAGCAAACTTGTATCAAGTTATGCAAGAGTTTTTCGTTAACTTTTTTTGGTTTTCTTTGAAATCAAGTAAGTCAAAGAAATTCCATTTTATTTACAGCTTGTACAAGAGGACTTCTTTTGCAAACAATTTTTCGAATATTTTCCAAGTGGTAAGTGCACCACTAGGAATATTTGAACTGAAATAACGCTAATAACAAATGAAAACATTTTAGGAAATAGTTCAAAAAATTAAAAAGAAAGACATTCAGAAGCATCTGAATACCAGAATACCTAAGGTTCGTACTTAAATAAAAACTTGCATTCATTTTAAGCGAAATGGTACTCACTATAATCTGCTAATTAAACTTGCCAACAGAAAGCTCTGGTATTGATGAAGTTTTCAATTAATGATTTGTAATATAAATATCTTTGCACTAATCCATTACGAGGTAATGCAGAGCGTAACGTATATGTTTCTCAAGTACATATTTTCAGTAAAAATTTTCACAAAAAGCTTTGGAACAATAGAGAAATTTAGTTGCTTACCTTAAGAATCACTTGTACACTGATGAATTCATAGCTTCCTTTATAATGTAAAAAACAAAGAGTGTACAATGTTTTACAAAATCATCGGCATGTCAGAACAAATTGATGTGGCAACCTATTAGTATATTATTGATAATTAATAAATTTTCTACTGGAATAATCGCTCTTAAATAAGCTTGAATAAGGCCCCAGTAAAAATCGAGCAATAAATGAACACGGCAATGAATAATTTCATCAAAGAACAATGGAAGTCCCTATCATCAACGGCATAGTAATGCAATGTAATAAATAATGACAGGATAATACTTATTTTCTAAATTCTCAGCGAAAATTCTCGAATGGATATCAGAACAGAGAAATAAAATATAACGGCAATACAAACTAAATACTTAGATTAAACTCTAGCTTTACCCTTACATTTTCTTCAATAAAGTAATGAGTGAATAATACACCAAAGAGTAATTCATGAATTTTCAATGACATTTCTGTGTAAAAATTCACTTGTGTTGGCAATGTATAGTAGTGTGCATATGTTGATTACTTCATTAATAAAGTATTGAATACATTTTCTACTGGGATAAGAACCAACCAAGATAGTATGCTTAAAACTAGGCAAAAGCAGGTCATAATATCTGTTACCTCGTGATATCCAAATTCAGAGGTTTCATGCAATACCGTTCGTTTATTAGGTTATTTTAATGGTTCGAGAAGGTAATCCTCTAAGGCTTAAATTTCATAAAAATTATGAAATGCTTTATTTCGTTTATTTTTCAGTAGTATCTAAGTATCTTTTTCTAGAAGTATGTTGGTCTCGTGTCAAGTTATCGTAAGATCGGTTAGCTCAGGGTGGTCCAGGAGGATGTGAGGCATTAGATGTTGTTTCAAATTTCGGTAGTTGGCCATGTTTTCCAAATGGTCAGCACCAAGATGAACAAGATTATCTGATAAGGTAACAGTGATCGAACCAGGAGGTGCAGTAAACCACTCTTATCAAAGTTTGATGATGTAGAACTTGTTTACAGGTTACGAGTGGGAAACTACGTGTTCGTGACTGCTTTTTCTAGAAGAGCGAGGTAGTTGAGGTGGTTGAAACCAATCCTGTCTTGCCAGGAAGAATGATGATATGCATATTTCGAAAAGAATGAAAGTAAATCAAATTTTTAATTTTAATATATATCATCAATCAGTCTTGAAGAGTTAATGCAATCAAGAAAAGGTTGAACTACTTCATTGAAATCACTAAACTTTTATAGAGCTCAGAAGGTATCAAGAAATTTCAAATTTAATTTCCATAACGACCCGCCTTTAAAAGAAACTCGAAAGATTTTCATCCTCGGCAAAGTAAAGAAACAAAATGCAAAAAGGAATAAAAAATCTCAGGAATTTTCCAAATTCCTTTCAAGTTTATACCATTACCAGGGGTCGAATAAATAAGAGAACATGCAATTATACACATTAAGGGATATCTTGTAAAATCACCCCTGTTTTTTTTTACATAACGAGACTTTCAAGGATGTTATCGATTCAGAAAGGCCACGTGCCACCAGCTCCAGTGAAAAATTTGTTGCGAACATCGATTTCCTCCAGTTTTTGCGAAAAAAAAACAATTTTCTAACGCTACGAGTTAATTGCTTTGGCACTTGAAAATTCAATTCACCTTTACAATTAATTTTTCAAAAGGTCTGGATGGGTATCGTGTATTATTTTTCAAGGACCTTAAGCAAAGGTAAAAACCGCTGAATAGGGCTCGAGGCTCTCTAATTACACACGACAATCAATCAGCATAGAACCTGGGGCACAAGTGTGTTCTGGCTCTATTTTTAATCAGTACGAATAGCTCTTGTCGTCCTCAAAAGAGCCTTTAACAACTGGCACACGTCTGCATCTTTATTCAATCATCACCGACGTGGTAGTGGGAGAGCAAATAAAACGGACCTCCCTAGGCAGAAATGCACAACCCGGTTAACAGTGGCCTTCCCGTAGATAATCTCCTTAACACCGAGCCAGGAACCAGGAACCACACTGAAATCACTTTCGAACATATAGGAGCACCCACTGGCACACGTTCCATCAAAAGCTAGACAAATCTTGCGAAATGCTCGAATCTCCCCTTCTTGCCATTACGAAATTTATTATGATGTAATAAGTCATTTATAAGGGTAGTAAATTTTACCGCCTCAGCGGCTCTGGTGTCAGGCTGGGGTTCACAGCTCACTCGAACCCATCTGTGTGATCCTTGCGAAAGTACTTGCGATTTTATAAATATTTGAGTTGGACGATAGCCGCAAAATACCTCCTGCTGCAGAGTAAGCACTTTATTGAGTTCTCCCGGACAACCTGGCGTACAGAATCACTTCTAGACTTAATCCCTGCTATAATCATCAACCCCGCGCCATTATGCCATTATTTTCAGTATTTTCCACCTCAAAGTGTAGTTTTTCCCGAGATATCGGACCCATTGTTGTGTTTACTAAAGCTTTTCCTGTCTGACTTTTGCTATTGCAACCCGGAAAATAAAGGAAAAAGTAATTTTCTAGGCTGCAATTTTCGTTGATAGAGAGAAATACTACATGGCCGGGATGTGTTAGAGGATTTAAGGCCAAGAGTGTGGGGTACATAAGCTGCAAAAAAATATCCGAACAACAGGCGGCAGGCAGACTGCCTTTTTCTGTCACGGTTGAAATGCGTAACTTTTTTCGTCAACTGTTTCATGCAGCATTTCATGCGGGGTTTGACGGTCTCCGGTGAGCATTAGTTGTGCCAAGGGTCTGCAGACTATAAATACTGGATTTCTGCACAGGGGGTGGCCTAGTCATGCCTCACCTATTATGGTTTATCAGATTGGTTGTATTGTAAGGTTAAGGAAAAAGGCGAGGAACAAGTTACCTACCCTTCTTAATTTTAATAAAATTTCGACGGGTGTTTAGAATTTTTCATGTGTCCCCCTTTTTCTTGCAAGGATTCAGGATACTTTTTGACAAATGACTTCTTGTTGAAGAAAGTTATTAGAAAAAAAAATGCGTAGAAGGATTTGAAGCTAACTGGGTATATAGGATGGGAAGCTGCTGTCCTCAACTTGAATGGCAGTTTACATATTTTGGTGTCTACGGAGCATTTATTCTGTAAAGAAAACTGTAGCTTCATTGATGCACTAAGACCCATAGCCACACGTGAGCAACTCATATTTGTAACATACAATAGCTTTTAATGAACACTATATATGTAGTTAGCAATCATGAGGTAGGGTTCGAAACTAGGGTCTCATGCACGTGAATCACCGCGTTATTCTGTTATCGACCGATGCCCATTTGAGAACGTTCGTATAATTTTATTTAACAAATATAATACACATTTAAAAAGGAGATCTGACGTTTTCTGGGCTTTCAGCTTAAGAGCCGTCAAATCCACGTCTGGGGTGCCGCATGGAAGACAACTTGGTCCTCTTATTTTTATTTTTTCGCTGTTATGCAAGATGTTGTGCACCATTTTTTGAATGTCATGCCATGCTTATTAATTTTACAGGGTGTAAAGTTATATACTATTTCAAATCAAAGCTAAAGCACATGCAGTGAGTGGGGATTTAGTTGTCGATTGAAATAAATTCCTAGCGCCATACTGGAGGTGGCCTGAAGCTTTTGAAACCTGAAACTTCAGGGACTGGAACTCGCGATCTGCCCGGACAGCCAAGCAACTATTAACGGTTTTATAGAACGCTTTGTTGCCTCTAAGCTGGTAAACAGCTGCAAATGCATATGATCTGTCCGAGAATAATAATATATAATACTAATCATATGGGTGCCAGGCCACAGTAGAATTTATTGCAATGAGAAGGCCTTCTCCCATGGGGATGATCTGTAAATATTTGATTGGATGTTCATTGATCAAATATGTCATATAATTTGCATCCTTTCCCCATAACAGCAGGTAGAAATAAAATAGAAGAGGGAAGGAAGGAAGAAAGGAGGAGTAAATAATCGTAATCAATTATAATAAAATTCTGCATTTGAACAATGCTGGGAAATCCCAAAAAATCTGGGAAAATTGCTTCAGGTATGTGGGGTATGTGGCTTTTGTAAGAGATACTTTGATGACCAAAATAAAAAGAGGTTTATGTGTCTCAATTTGTCCCAGATAAATTTTTTAACGATGCCTTAGGCCACTGAGTCATGTTAGGCTTTATTAGGCTCGGACAGAGATTGGAATATTTTAAATTTACATTTAGATGAAAAACTAGTGTCCACTTGGAGCGGTTATAATTATCCAAAATTTAACAGCAATTACATGTTTTAAAGTTGCGTTAAATCCTAGAGGATGTCAGTTTTAACATAGTCTAAACTTAACTCAATTATTTCGAATAGTTGTTTTTTAAGTTGCACTTAAATACAATTGGGAAAGGGGGCACTTTGACGTTCTTGATTTTTCTTCGAGCTTCGCTGTCCTCCTATCGGTTGTAGAGAGAGGTAAAACCATTTTTTTCGGATTTGTCCTATTTTCGAGCGTTGATTACGCGTTTTTTCCTACCGACAACAGAATAAGATAATTTTTTGAGCGCCCGTACTTAATCTTATACCTAGTCCTTTATTCATAATCTTCATTCGGAAAAATATCAAGCTTACAGGTTTATGCAATCGAAGCGTTTGTTAACCTTTTCCCCAACATCTTTCTACCTCATGCCTTATCTAGGTACTGCCACACGCAGCAGATAAGCTTAACTTTGCCATTTCGAATAGAAAATCAAGTTAAACTCTGTGATAAAAAAAATTGACAAAGCTTAAAGCAATTGTTAGATCTCGTATTGTTCTCTCCTGGTGTACCCGCCTTTAAAATATCTAAAAAGGGTCTTCTAAAATCCACATTTAGAACTTGAACGATCTGATTTAATTTTCTTTAAGAAAATCGTTAACTCCTTGAATGGAATGGTAATAAAAAGGCACCTTCAAGACAAACTTTAATTTGAAAACTTTTTAACTAAATATTGCGAAACGTTTTCAATCCTCTATTTAAAATCTTCATCTACAATAGGTAATAAAAGCATAAAACGTCTCTAGTCCCTTCGTTCTATTCAATTCTGCCTTTCCCAGTAAACTTCTATTTACAGTATTTGCACACTTACAGATCCTATCCTATCCTCTTCTCGTATTTGCGAATAATTAAAATCCCATCTTTGGTTACATTTGTGACTCTGCAGTGTTTATTTTAGTCTACCGTTTCCCCCTAAACACCCCCCTTACTTTTTTTTTCTGAATGGGTTTATTGGCCTCATCGTACACAAGTTGCCGATTAAATATTAAGAGACTATCGGCCATAAAAAATCCAATCAATTCCTGTTTACCATTGTCTTCTATTTCAGGGGTAACCATATGTTTTCTGAACTCACCCCCTCCCTATCACATTGAGCTATCTATCTGTCTGTAACATTCAAGAGATTAAACAATCCATACAGGAATTTCATTACGGCAAGGTTCCGGAGGATACAATGATGAGGTAAAGGGTTAGTATGAGTGATTGCTCCATCATTTCATTTAATGTTGAGCAAACTTCCAGAGAATTAATTTTTATAATCTCGTTAGGGTGGCGCAGTTTGTTTGCTATAATACTGTCATTTGTTTGTTTGGTGATTGATTTTTTCTTCTTTATTAATTAGCGGAGGTTCAGGGTTACATCTTCATCATATCATGTCTTGTTGTCAGAAGGGGAAATAAACAAAATCTAAAGGAATTTATTTTTGGAAAAAGGAGTATAAATTTAAGATCCTCTTTGTAAGCATCACTTATATAATTTTTCTCTCCTCAAATCCTTATTTTCTTTCCTGAGCTCAGGAAATGTAAGAAATTTTCTTACCCAAAATGAAAATAGGGTTGGAAATAGTATGCACGAAATGTGACATAGGAAAGGATAGGATGAAACAAACATATCACCATCTTTTCGTTAACACAAAGGCAAAAATAGGCATATGATCTTCATAGTATGTACCTCCAAGGCTGGATCTTCCAACCTAACCACAAAATTGGAAATACCACAATAGGGCTATCCACTCAAGATTGCTAGGAATTTAATTAATGGCTGATTTGTTTTTTGTCAATGATATTATCAAGATTCATGTTCTATGGCTTAGTCAGGATTCTAAAGGAAAATGCAATATACCATTGTTGAAATTCGACAAGCGTGCCGAGTGCACTTAAAGTATATTATAACTGCGAAGATCGGTGCTTTAAAAATAAACTGAAAATTTTCAATTTCTAAATTAAATTTGTGCAAATATTGGCATCTATTTAATCTGTCAGGGAAAACTTTTAAAAGATGTTTAATGGAGTTAAGAGTGTAAAACATTTGCAATAACTTCTAGTCATTGTTTTGCTTGCAAAGTCAAACCTTTCCAACTTCAGAGGAACTTGAACGATTTAGATTACTCAAACCCTTGGATTGTTAGCGAACGCAATATGTACACATCCTTGAATGAACTTAAGAAACTTCTAAAAGCTAAAGTAAACTCTATTTTCCTTTTGGTACATAAATAACAGACCATTCCCCATGGACTTAGTCCATATTGAGGTAAACATCTAGCCAGAAAGCTTTTTAGCTTGTTTCAGTCTTTTAAGGTCTATTCAATTCTGTTTAAAAGTCTTCCAAACAGTGGGAAGGAGTTTGGCTGAGAGATAAGATTTGTTTATTGCACAAAAATGAAGAAAAGTATCCAGTTATTGCGTCATGACAAAGAGTTTGTTTTTCCTTCCACTTACCTCCTATTAAAACATTCTGACATTACCACTTAGGGTAATGATGGTAGTGTTCTGTACAATGCAGAAGCTATTGACAACTTCGGAAGTCGATGTTGACCACTTTAATGGGAATCATCCCAAAGAAATGACCAAATGTTTGTTTAGGATCTTAATAATGGACGGAATAAAGGCCAGTAATGCCCTTATAATAAGCGGATTCAAATTTAGAGGGTGGAAAATTTAGCGTTCAAACTTCGGATATTTGGATTTGAGGGTCACTTAATACTTTGAAAAGTAATTGGAATTTTTGTCACCTGAAGAGTGATTGAAATGTTAATCAGGAGGTTTGAGAGGGATTAAAAGTTTAAGGTTCGGCGGTGAATGTAAAGAAGATTTAAGAGAATTTCAATAAATTTTTACTGAGGTGGCTTTTGATCACAGGTTTGAAAGCAGATTACTTTTTTAACCGAAACAGTGCAGGAATTTAAAAAGCTAACAGTAGTGACATGTAGCTGGATCTCTCAATCCCTGATACCAATATTACAAATACATTTTGAAGTGAAAAAAGGGCACTAGACGGAAAATCGCTTCAATTTAACAAACCCGCCCCAAATCTAACGTTTCATTACTCCTTATAATGCAGAATATTCCGTCTCCCCCCATCCATAAAGTGGTCGGCTTATGGAACATCATTTTGAATCTGCCTCCAGAAATTCCCAGATTTCAAGGAACAAATTACATTTGTGTTTACGGAATATTTGATGGCATTCCAGGCAACTATAAGCCACTGTTCTGTGAATGGTCATGAACCCTCCAAGAGGGCGAAATTCTTCATATATATTTGTGCACAAATCGTACGTAGAGGTAGACGTATAGACGTAGACGGCATAACCTCCCCATGTATGTCTGAATAAGTGCATGATGTTGAAAACCTGTTATCATCCATAGGACCACAATTTTTTCGCTCGGGGAAATCGAATATTTTTATTTCCGTGTTATTGTTATTCTCCAGCATCCATTTGAGGAGGGACCAAGTGTTAGCTGAAATATCGCAAATCCCAGCTATTCATCGCCGAATGGTGAAATTTGTCAAAAATCGAAAGTGAGAGTGAAGCCATGTGTAAAATGCCAAGATCAATGCTAGTGAAAGTGCACGGAAATGTATTTGAAATGCGTTTACAAATATATTCGATGGGTTCCTGGGGTTCTTTTTTTTGCAACACCTCTAAAAGAAGTTCGGGTAAAAGAGGACGTTTTGCTAGTGTCAAAGTCAAACTCTTAGCACTAAAAGGATATTTAAAGATTTAAATTTTCTATTTTTTTATAACTAAAAATCGATTAGAAATGCAAAAGAGGAATACAATTTTGTGGGCGTGCAAAAGAGAAATATAATTTCGTGATTTATCACGCGCATTAATTTTTTGTCATTTGGCAGTAATAGGGGAAATTAGAGGCCTATCTTATCAATAAAATTGTGGATTAATAATAGCCCAAATGTTACTTCCCATGATCTTTGGTGGTAGGGTCTGAAGGCATTGGTTGCGCTTTTAAATCTAATGCAAACTCGTTTCAGAATGTTGAAGTGGCCAACTTCGAAGATACCATAGGAAAGTATATTTCATTAGTACAAAATGTGTACATACCAAAGATGCTGTAGAAACAAGAAAGCAGACTCACCTGAAAATAAAAAATATGCTTTAAAACTGTCGAGAACTTAGTAAGTTATTTTATTCTTAGTTGGTCTATAAATTTTTAAAAGTATATTCATTTGCATTAAAGTTTGAAAAGATTGGTAGAGATGAACTTCTTCAGTGATTTTCATAGTCAAAATCGCTGGTTAAGGCAATTTTGGTAGGATCAACTTATAACCTTGGCAGAACTTTTTTTTCTCTCTTTTAAAACTAACACCACAGTATAGATTCTGTATTTATTTCCCTTATTTTCCATAAACCTAACCTCAAACAATACTTTCATACGAACGGTCCCTGTTCCTATCCTATTTTCCCTATTTATTTACATATACCTAATATTAAAAGACCTACAAAATGTTTATCTCCAGTCCCATCACCTTTAACTTTGGCTTTCTTTATTCCATTTCCTCTTTTTTTGTTTCACTTTCTTCTTGATTGCTTCTCCTCATAATCCTCTTTTCCCTCTCTGGTTTCTGGACTTCTTTGATTATTTCAATTTTCCACTCTTTTTTCCACATACAGTTTTCTTCACTCAACTCCTTCTTTTCCAACGTTCATCAACAGGGTGTCCGACTTCGTTTCTCGCACCTTTTTTTGCTCTTTTCTTTTTTTCTCAATTTCTGGATCAATTTCTCTTACTCCTTGTTCTGTATCCACCATCTTGACTGCGGTTTAAATCACCAATTTCAAAAAAAACTCTCCAAATGTTAATAACTTGTTGTGAACATCTTGGGACAAGTCTAGGACATTTATTAAATATGTTGTTTGTCGCTTAATATTTGCGATATTTCAGCAATTAGAACATGCTTGAAAGTAGAATACCAATGGTAGAATATCTTGTAACACATTTAAATTCTACCAACGCAATATCTAAGGAGATACGGATCGCGTTTCATTTAAGTCGAAGGAGAGCATATACCAAGTTACAGTAAATTCTATTGTAACACGGAAACTAGAGACTTAAAAAATTCTATATTAGGTGACAGTGTGAACGGAAACTTTAATGCATTGCATACTATTAGTAAAATTGCAAATTGCTTATAGACTAAAAATCCAACGAATGGCATAGAATCAATGATGATTATCATCCTTTTATGTAATATGGATCATTACTTCACCTACGCGTACACACTTGTACTGTTGTATATTAAATGTATCTGGACTATCAAACATAAGTATACTCAGTTTTAGTTGAACCTTGAAACTTTGTACTATCTCACTAGAAAGATGTTGCCCCATCCTTATACAAATTTTGAATCATTTAGCCTGCGATCCCTAGCATATGTAGGTACGTAATCCTTCGCTAATATCCCTAATAGAAAAGTTAACTTACATTCATCATGTAACATCAAACCCTAACTCATGAATACAGAGTAAGAATTTCAAACCTTCAAAAAAAATTCTTGATAAAATGCCGAAATGGATGAATGGATGCTAAATCCATCAAAAGTCGAAATGTCACACGTGTATAACCCCCGGTCATTTAGACAAAACCAATCCCTTTATAAGTATATTGTGAGACACATCATTATGCCTGATAAATTTGTACACCTCCGTCCCATTCCCGGGTATCCACTCAGAGTACTCTACTGCTCCAACATTTCTGACAAATAATTCGCGAAAGTCAACATACGGCTTAGGTTAATATGCAAATCTTCCTCAGTGACAAGTACTTGAGTAAAAGTAAACTTAAAAAGGTCTCCTTCCACTCCGGTAAGAGTTCGTCTTTCAAGTCCAAAGGGAATTTGTGTCTGTCTGGATCTGGAAGAAATGTTTGTTTTGCCCTCAGGGCGGTTATAATGGCGAAGTCAAGCCAATTTATTTACAAAGTGTAGGATTTTTCTGTGCATTCATCATAATAATGTCAGATGTTGTTATCTAAGGACATTTTAAATGGCCGAATATTCACTTAGGGGGGTTTGAATTTTTTTTATCAAAACCTGGAGTTGAAAGATTAAATCCCCTCAAAATGAAGTGAAAACTTTAGTTAGGATTGTCCTCATACTGAGGGTGGAACTTTTACAAATACTTTAAAATGGATCCGCGCCTTAAAACACTAAGTTCATTAATTATTCCCGAATAAACAGTTTTTAATTTAAATAAAGCTCACAACGGTTTGCTTTACCTCTTAGAAACGTATTTACGTCGGGTAAGCAAACGTTTCCATGTTGGCCAAGTGCTGGAAAAACAAGGACTTCAAGCTGTTTCAGATTCAGTGCATACCACAACATAAAATATGTAAAAATATTTGCTCTGTAGGCCCTGCCATCAGTTATAGCACAGGTGCACAGGACTTGTACAGTATTAACCGCTTAAAAGGGTACTCTTCATCTGTATGGTGTCCTTCAAACGATTTTATATGCGAAAAATGTAAAACTCGTTTTAATATCGCTAAAATCTTACCCGAATCTCACCTGAAATATAGAACAGGGTTGAAGGAGAAAATGTTCGTGATATACGACGAAAGTTCCTGTTGCATACACAATTTCGACGTTTTTCATCGATGGCGGTGAGTAATTTTACGATGCCCTAAGCGTTCCTTTTATATAGCTCACGTTTTGTGCATATACACAACTGTGTTCGCCTAATACAAATGAAAGCTCCATTGAAGGACTTTTGACACTACTGAAGTTGTATTCAAATGAAAACTTCTCTATAGTAATGGCATGCAGGTATAAAAAAGTATTCCCGATGGGACTGATGAAAAGTTTTCCCATATGAGAAAATTCAAAGTAGAATAGCGCTTAATTAAAAGCATGCTATTCGGTATCATATCGTATCCTTTCTAAAGGGACTCAAAATAAGAAGAATGGATAGAGATACTGACAAAATGACTCAAAGTTTATGTTCGTGCCAAGTACAAAAAGCCCAAAACGTATTAAACCTGAAACCAGGTCAGGAGAAAAGTATGATATACAAATTTTTAGTGAAACCAAAAGGTAGGGCTTGAAAGAAATACTTTTTATGATGCGAAGGATGGCTTTGTTCTGGAAAGGAATTACGGAAAGAGAAAATGAGATTTAGAAGCCGAGTGTAGAAGGTTCCTGCTGCAGGTTCCGCCCTGAAAGTCTTCGCCTATATTATGATGGAATTGAAAAAAAATCGTCCTGAAGGCCTTATCTTGACTGATATAATGCGAATAATGCAGGTGTTATATCCCTACCTATGTAGTGCAGTCCAAGTATTCGTGGCCTAACGTAGAAGGGGGGGGTAAGAGAAGAAAAAGACAGTGGCTATTTTTCGATATATTCTCCCTTTATTTCAACATCTTGTAATAACACATTTTAATTACAGTTGACATTCTAATATTAGTTTTCTTTTTTAAACCGCATCTTTTCATATTTGCAGCTTTTTTTAATAAATGTTTAGATACATACTCTTTGATAGGTGTCCCGCCCGCCTAACATTAGGCAGTAAAAAGTGAGTCCTCTGAAAAACGAATCTTTTCACCTGTTACAACTTCAAAGGGAATCTTTCATCATAGGTAACCTTTGCTTTGAAATGTTTTGCTGAAAAATGGTACCGTCAACAACCACAAAGCTTGTCAAAAATGCAGAAACCCGTAAAAAAGCATAATTTCCATCGTGACAGGAACGTTAACACTCTGTACGGAAATTCTTCGTCTATTTTGCAGGTTTTTTCACATGTGTTTGAGTTGATTTCCTGCCTGTAACAGGAGAAAATTAGAAAAGAAGCGAATCACAGGCATTACAAAGTTTTGCCTGTACTCCTGTATGCTATAGCTTTTAGCACTACAAGCTATCATCATAGTTATATTATTGAACCCAGATTAGACTGCACGGTACCACACAGAATACATAAAATACATAAAAAAAGGTCTAATCTGTGATTCCTTAAAACTGCAAAATTGATCAAGGATATAAATCAAACTGGCATGACGACAAATTGCCAATAAATCAATTTCGAATTTAAAGATAAAAGATTTAACTGGAGGAATTATCTCTGAATCCAATTTTTTAAAGGCAATCTAAATTTCCATCTGAGTGTGTACGCGGACACGAACAACTTCTTCCCTGTTCCGAAATCTTTACACTCCCAGTTAATAACTTAAGGCCCTATAAAATACTGAAAAACACGGAAAGCCAGCACCGTTGAAAGATTCTATTAAATATTCACGGAAGTCACTTTTCACCCAGCTCCATTCGTTTTCCCCATAGACACAAAACTTTTGTCATTTCAATTTTAAGGAGTATTGGAAGGGGGGCGGGACTGAAAGGAATATTTGAGAAATACCAGGAAGAATTCAGGCGTACGTTCACATAATAACGAAAAAGAGTGAAGTTGACTTTTCACAAACTTCAGATCCAATATTCTGCAGGTGGATGAAATGGTGTTTCCATTTGTTTTTGCTTCCTTCCAAGAGATGTTAGGTGAAGCAATGCAAGCAAGTGTTTTCTGATGTCACTTATGCTATAGAAGGATCCAGAAGAGGAGCTGAACAAAATTACAAAAGATAACACATCCCTCCTGTCGTTCATATTCAAAGTGCATTATGTCAACCATGCGTCCTGAGCAACCCTTTGACTATGGCTGTTGTCGGTGGCTGATCACATTATTAATATTTGATGCAATTTGATATCGCCAGACAACATCTTGTTGGCAACATCATTCCTCCAGCTCGTGAAAATAACGATGTAATTTATTACGTTGTCGTTTCAGGTGTTATGGGGATTCCCCGCCTCTTCTCGGGAGCTTTTAACTTTGTAG
>QYTT01079812.1:0-13523 GCA_006980735.1 Dasypogon diadema | reverse complement strand
TGGGCAAGAATTTAATGTTAACAACAATTTGCAACCAGGTTTTTATTGTTGTAAGGATGTTTTTTGTAATAAAGAAAATTTAGATTTAGAATAATTTCCTCAGATGCTTCATATCCAAATAAAGACGGTTAAGATGCTCTTGTTGGACCTATACTGATATTTTCGGGAAAATTTTCTACAAATTTTTGAACGAAAGAAATGTCACGTTCAGCATTTAAGTAAAGAGTAGGCGTTCCTGTACAGAAAAACAGCCACAGACTATATTCTTCCGAGAATAATAACTTGAGCAAGGAAAAGAACCAGAGATCTAATAACTGATGACTTCTAACTGCTAATAATTGCTCTGGGAGTATGCATTTGAAGGGAATATTTTTTTAAAGTATGCAATCGAAAGGGAAGGTCTAAATGACTATATTATCTTATTCGGTGAAAACAAGTGTTTTGATTTTTCGTATTTTGGATACATAAAAGTACTTACAGCACCAGACACAAAGCAATAAACACAGTCAACTCCATGCCTCATTTTAGGACACATAAGACTAACTGGAAACTTGAGAAGAGACATTTACACAAATCGAGGGATTTCTCCAGCGCTTCTCAGTTAAGGTCTTATGGAAGATGCCATAGCGTTGCGTTTTTGTTTTCGATGGTGATTTCCTGCGATTTATATCCGAAAAAAAAGAAGACACAACACATTTTTTGGAAATTTAGGAATTTTAAGAGAAGTCTTCACCGAATGAGGGTGGGACCTCACGTTCATGATATCTTTAACTTCTGGTAGTTAAAAAGAATTTATTTTAATCTCGATCCACAAGAAAATGGACTCAAAGTAGCAACTACCGAATAATATTCTTGTTGAATATTATATAGAAATTCCTGTTGTTTACATTTAGCAAGTCAGGGAAAAGACTTTGAGTGAGTACAAGTGTGGCTTCAGATGAAGAAAGTGTACGGCTGTTCAAATCATTCCTAGATGCTAAAATATGCAGAAATGATGAGAGTACTATAAAATTCACGTCACTAATTTAATTGGGCATGAAGCAAACTGAAATACGACACGACATTATCATGGAAAAATTAAATTATGAACACATGTGATCTGAAAGAGATCCTTTTGCGTTGAATATTGTCAATTGGCATGGATGAGCTTAAAATGGTCAACTCTGGAGGGAAACAGCCGTAGAAGTTACTAAATCCTTCTACAAGCTATGCCATTGTTGGCGATAATAATACCAAACTTTACAAAAGATTAAAACGATAAGAATTGCACTCTGAAAATTCGACCCAATTTTTTAGTTAAAATGTAGTTGTTTCTTAGTGATTTTATTAACAATTTATTAATGTTATATTAATGCTCTCTTTCCTATAATAGATATACTTCCAACAATAATTTCAATGTCATAAATTATATTATTATGCGAAAAATATATTCGCCGAACAAACTTTATTTACTAAATACAGACACAAAATCAATAAGGGTTCATAACAATGAGAAAATTGTTAAAAAATTGAAAACGACAAGTCTTCTAGGCTTTGTATCTAATCAGTTTTGTTACATCAACAAATTATTGCCTAACTCAGAGAATTTAAAAATAAACCATCCCAATTTAGGTCCTGAAATTTTGTTGATTTGAATGATGAGGAAAAAAGGAAAAATGTCTTGAATACAGCTAAAAATGCTAAATATATGAAACTTAAAGTAAGGGGATTTAAAATACTCATACAAAGTGCGGAAATTTATGTGTAAATAATCATGTGAGTCCGCTGCGAATTCAAACAGCACCTGGAATCAAAATTAGTGTGATCTTTAAAATTGAGCATTGAATTGAAATTAAGAGAGTCTATTAATAATGAAAAGGAAAATGAATAATAGATAAAAGATAAGTTTACGGCTAAGATTTCGAATTTATTAAAATTATGGATAAAATGGATACAAAATTCTGTGAAAATTGTGCAGTAATGGATAGGTTTTTTCTTTAAAATTTAATTTTTTTCATCCACTTTTATTCCCTATTAACAACTATTATACTTTTTTCTGTTATTTTTTCTTCTTGAATCACTGATTTTACCATTTTGCGCAATTCTATACATCCATCTACCACCTGCTCCTAAAGCAAAAGTATGTAAATAGTAATTAAAATGCTAATTAGCGATTATTTCTTTTTATCTTTACTTTTTTATTCACCAGTTTTTTTTAATTTTAGGAATAATATATTTCTTTTTTTAAAACTTCTGATTATTTTCTGTGGAGCAAAACATGTAATTGAAAAACAAATCAAGTTGAAAGAATACTTTCTTTCCATGAGTTTTTGTAATTATTTCTAAATACAATTAGCGAATCAGAATTACAAGAAATTTTTCGCACTATCATCTTTACTTGTATTATATGCGTGTTTATTATCTTATATGCGCAATAAATACTATAAATCCCCTTTTTGTTTCTATTACAGAAAGACACCAATGCAATAGAATTTATTCAGTCTATGTTAAAAAAAATCTGGTTACGAATCTAAGTACCTTTTTCTAAATTAACAAGCTGTAGAGTTAAGGAATTGTTGGATGGTCTAAGTGTGATAAAAACCAAGGAGAATCTGGTACTTAGAACAATAATGAAAAGAGCTTTTAAAGAGACTAATTTGTATGTTGAATATCATATCAAAAATCAAAAATGTTTTTCACAAAGTGGCCTTTCTGGATTGCCTTGTTAAAAATGATTTTTTTCAATATGGAAGAAAGGAAAAGGTATAATATTTCTTTTAAAAAGATTAACTGATAAAGAAATTAATTGAGGTTAAATCTGACTAAAGATTTCAGTTTTTTTAACACAAGTACCAGCAACCAGATAAAGAATAGTGAGTAATAGTATAATTTTTATTTATACTACTGTTTTAACAGCAAATAACATAACTCGCGGTGTGGAGAATTACAATTAAATCGAATTGCCTCAATCTCTGTTACCCTGATAAATTACTGCGCCATGTGTAAGAGTTGAACCCGTGCACATAGAGGAGAAAACTGCAGACGTGCGCCCCAGCCTGCTCAGCCAGCGGTATCGGAAGAATTTTTATAAAGCGAATAAGTACGTGGATGCATTTTTTGAACGTTTTCCATAACTCTTCGTAAAAAAATTATAGAATATAAATCGGTGTTGGTTATTACATACATTTAAAGGGGGAAGTGGTCATTGGATTTTCGTTCTAATATCCTTTTCCTACTTTGGTTCTGCTATTCTTGTTTAAAAAGACACACTGTGCCATGCCAACTGTAGCTTATTTTCTAACTTATAAACACAAATCCAAAATCCAAATTTTATCTGCTCCGTGAATGTACTTCTTTAAATTGGAATAACGCAGTCACACAAACACGAGTCTGTGTTTGTTCAGCAGTCAGCAATTATGGAATCTATCGGCAATCAACTTTCCATGTGAAAATATTTGTCAAGGAAATTTTCGTAAAATTATCTGCGCCCATTAAAGTAAAAGTCAATTAGTGTACAACAAAATTAAAAATTAAAAAATGCATTCTCAGTGAGTATTTACAAAAACAAAATAAAAAAAATACTTTCAGTGATAACTCGGAAATAACAAAGGTACACCTCCAAAATATTTTCAACGACAGATGACGACATTTTATTTTTCACAAGTCTTCAAGATTAATTTTCAAAGCAGACCCAAGCAATGTGGCATCTCAACAAAAACAGGATACACCATTCTACCCTTCACGAGTATATGGAACATACTGGGCCTAGCAAACATGTAAACGTCAATTTCAACGCATGTACGGATGAACAAGCCAATCCAGTCTCAACTTCAACGACCGGCAGTAATTTTGGTTCAATAGAAGAAAACAGTCTTAGCCTTTCAGCTCCACTCTAAAAATATCACTCTTTTGGAATAATCGAAACGACCTGTGGTTCCTTCAGATGGAGACACAATTTCGAATTAAAGTTATCACCTTTTCCCAATTCAAGACTGATGCTCTCTTATTATAGCCTATGATTGTTTTGAGCACTAAATTCAAAACATCATAAGGCGAACTGAACGCCACCCCAAGATGATTTTTACGTTGGCGTAATAATGCTTGGCAGTGATACAGCTGTCTCTTCCTTTTCTAGGCAGAATCTACATGTTTCAACCTCAACTATGCCCACCGCTTTGAGGTGATATTTTAGCGAGCAGTGGCAGTGACAGGATAAAAAGCCTATAAAGCTCCTTAACTTTCGACTTGTCGAGCATGAAAAGTTCCTCTGTATCTTTCCGCCAGTCGTTTATGAACTTGCTTGCCTTAGGCTAGGTTGGCCAATCCAGTGTGATTGTTTGGTCTTCTCTTCACATGGTTGGAAAACAGCCTTAATGTGACTTTTGGATAGGCCACAAAGAGATTGTGGGCCAATGAAGCTAGATTCAGCACTCATTTTGTCAAGCGGTTTGAACCCGCGCCCCTTAAAGGACTGTGACACACATAAGTGAAATATAGAGTTCCAAACCTGAGGACCAAGGAAAATAGACAAAATTTAATTTACTATGAAAATAATCTGGCAAAGTACAAATGGGGAACTAAAGTCACTCAACTATCAGTTTAGATGAATATGTAGTCTAGGGACTAAGAAATATAAGAAAATACCATAATCAGGAGATTTCAGGAAGGCTAAATTCCATAAGTACCTTTATCTTTTAACCTTTATCTAACATGCAATATTCTTTTTTTAAACCAATCTATTTATCGGAAGATCTCTAATTAAATATACCAAATATAAATTTATAGCTCCACTGTTAGTCTTTTTTCAGCTCGTACATATTCAGTTCCGGGTTTAATTGAAGTGTCAAAAAGTTATTTTTATTACTTTCTACTTTTCGTATAAAGCTTTGAAAGCTTAAAATATTAAAATCTATAGTACAGAACCAAAATATTTAGTTACTAATTTACATAAAAATAAATAAATTGTAAACAAATTTATTTACGCGAATCAAATTTATTCATGTTTACTTTTGAAGCAAAACACTATAAAATTATACATCAAAATCGACAATCTTAATTTATTTTTATTTTTTTTGCAGACTACCAGATGAAATAATTTCCAAACAACAACTGGACTGTCTAATTATAATAATTTTTCAAAAGTTTTCTGATAAAAATCAAAACAACTTTCTGAAGTGAGTTAGTCTATTTTTTCTATTTTTAGCAGGAACCGTAATTATTATGACAAAAATGGAAAAAAATCATGAAATAGTTATTGTTTCCAATATTTGGCAATGCAGTTAAATATAATAATTATTTGTTGATTTTTATTATGTAAATCGAAAGTAGCAATTATTTGTTGACTTTTATGTTTTCACTCAAAGCAATTAATCATTTTTGATTTTTATAAAAGAAATTAATTATTTTTAATTTTTATTTTATTTTTCATTTATTTATTTTTATTTTATTTTTCATTTACCGACTTTTATTTTTTCAATTAAGGATAGTAATTATATATACTGATTATTAATATTTTAGTGAATAATGAAAAAAAATGTGTCGAGTTTAAATGAATGTGCGTTTTTAATGGAATTAAATTTTCATGTATTGCAGCTCTGATTCTATACTTGCTGTTAACTACTTGAATGTAATTTTTAAGATTTAAGATATTTCTTTAGAAGTTAGTAAGTAGTGTACTTAGTTAAGTATATTTCAAATCCTCAACTTAGTTGCATTATTATTATTAAAATCAACACGTAAAACAAAAGTCGATAGATTATATCAATTTCAATGTAAATTCAGCAGAAATTTATACGTTTTAATATCTATATGTAGTTACTTACACATGTATATAAATAATAAGCAAGCTTATAGAATACACACAATACCAACAGATCCCTAACTGGGAATTATAAATATAAAGCGTTCATTTTTTCAACATTTGTAATTTAAAATAAAAATAAAAAATAGCAAACGATTTTTATTTATCACAAAAAAATCGCAAATATTATTTATGCTTAAAATAATATAAATCAGCAAATGATTCTTATTTCTGACCAAAAAGGGTAAAAAGCAAAAATAATGATTATCTTTAATCAGAGGAATATAAATCATCAAATGATTTTTGTTTCTGATTAGAAACCTAAAAATCAAAAGTATTTATTATTTTTTATTAAAGTCATATAAATTAACAATACAATTATTATTTGCAATTTAAAAAATAATAATACAAAATAATAATTTTTGAATGATTTTTACTTTAAAGATTAGATTTTTTGAATTACATTCCACAATTAAAGTGCAGGGTAAAACATTACGATGTAACCCATTCCTCTTTTAATATATCTGTGCTAATCATGTGATTTTTTTACTATAAAAATCAAAAATAATAATTATTTAAAAATGTTAATTAGTTGAGTTAACTTTATTGAATTTTCTAATTGTCGTGCTTATCAATTCTAACCACATTATGTACCTACTGAAATGAAGAGTAGGATTTTAAACAATATTTGAAAATTTGAAACACTAACGCTTAATGTTTTTTTATACATTAGCTTTTAAGTCCTTGCATTTGTAGTATTTAAAACAGAGACCGAAAATAACAATTATTTTGAAATCTTCAACCAAAAAAATCGAAGTGTTAGCCATGTCGAATGACAATGTGAATAGCATCAATTGTTAATTAGAGCTCTATAAGAAGACACAATGATTTTTATTTTAAAAAGTAAAACCATAAAAAAAAGAAACTTAATAATTTTTGATGAGTTTAATTTTTTTATTCGCTGATGTAACTTACTAGGTGAAGAAAATATTTTCGCTGATAACGATCATCAACAGAGTTTTATCTATTGGTCCTTAATAATAATCTGCTGATGATCGTTATTGGTGAGCAAAAATATATTTTTCGTCTAGAAAGTTTTATCGCCATATAAAAAATAACATTATTCCATAAGGATTGTCGTTAAGCAAGAGACTTACACTTCAAAAATAACTTTTAAATTTAGATTTTCAACATTTTCCTCATAACAGACTTAAACTCTTTCCAATAATTTTGCTATTATGCTTGCAAATTTCATGACTCGCGTATTAAGTCAAATAAAAATAATTTTGATGGAATACATCTCCACAACCAATTAATCTAGCTTTCCAGTCATATGTATAAAACCATTATGTTGAAAAACAAGTATTTCTTTAAAAAGTTGGATAAGTACATGTTATTTAATATTCACAGCATGAGAAAGCGGACATATAACCAACAATGTAAACATTATTTTGGGCAGACGGAAAATTAGCATTGCGTAACTTTAATAAGAATTTGGTGACATACACCGCAATGTAGGTATGAAATTATCACCATATGAAAGTTTTATTAATAATCCAAATTACGGCCAAAATGATGAAGTAATTCACTTTCTGTTTTCATGTTATGGGATTTAAAACTTTTATTATTTTTTCTGTTTGTTACACTTACCACTTCCTAGTTAAATATCACAATATAATCCGTGTATTTAATTTAATTTAGTTTACAATATTTTTAGAGCACCGAACAACTTTTTTGAAACACAAAACTTTTCCTTTCTAAGGACTAAGTCTTTGAGTTGCAATGTTACTACTCCGAGCGCGAAACGCACGTCTAGTTAACACTTCACGGCTTAGCTTACTGTCACAGACTGAACCATATCTTGTCCGAGTACCGTCTTCTATTGGATTTGTATGATTACATCCGCGGAACAACTCTGACTGATCAAGTTTAGCTTAAGATGAATGAAGACTTATCACAGTAGCGCGGACCGACCTGTGACGTTCTTTTGATTCAGTGATACTGTACTTTCTTGTAAACAACTTTTGATTAAAACTTAAAACTCTGGGGAAGATTGATTATGGTCGCAAGAGCCCCAGATGCGATTTTTCTTTTACTTGAATTCGGCAACACCGTTTACAGTGCGTAAAATAAGCAAGTTTTTAAAGGTGAAGGTATGATGAAGTTTTCAACGATATACCAATATGAATTTGTTTGCATGGTAGTTTTTTTCCTTCTCATCTCTAATTAGTTGACAAAACTTGGTATAAGGTCAATTTACATGGTCGTTGCAATGTGTTATACACTTATAACGAATGCAACATTGAAAACAGTAGCTGAGAGATAACTAACCCGTTTCTTTTCAATTTTAAAAATAATAACGGCACTATCTGAATAGCTATCTCAGAAAATTTGTATCGTTTCGGTATGGCATAAGAATACGAAAGATTTAAGCGACAAACTTGATGTGATGAATTATGTAAATAATGTCCTCCAGTCTCTAGAATTTTGTTTTTTTTTTGCAGTTTGAGAAATAATAATTTTAAAATTCATTACGCTACGTTTGCCGTTTAATATTTTCAAGTTTTGAATTTAACTAAGATATTTAAACCTTGATTAATTCCTTTTTTAATTGTTTGGTAATATGTAGGCTCAACATTCGGCCGAAAAGTAAAAAGAAAATTTGGATTAAATATTTTAATACAAAAATTGCATATTTATTTTTTATGTTCGAACTTATGGCTTTATGATACATATTGTCATTAGAGAATAAATACGAAATTATTTTCTTGCGTAAAATTTAGCATCCTGGGTGTAAAATCAAGTACTATTAGGAGAAAATTTGATGTGCATAGGGTCGAGTCTTAAAGAGATAGACCGATATAAATTTGAACGCAATTTTAAAATTTTTTTACAAGATAAATGAAACACCTGCATATTTTCCACATATAAAATCTTTTATAATTAATTTGAGCTGACGCGATTCGTCTTATCAGAACATGACTTAAAGGTATGGTCAAGTCCCTGAAGGTGGTGGATGAAGATTTAATTCCTTGACCACAGATTATGACTGGGTACTTCCTCTAGGAGGAAGGCAATGCAATTGATCCTGAACCTGATTGAGGGCCAACACGAAAGCTTAAGAGTTGCGGAGTAGAAAATTCTCAAAAAGGTGCAGAGATCCATAGCTCATGCTAGATTACCTCTCGGCATACTGTTTAGCTTAATAGCAACACTAATACCAATAACAGAGGTAAGTCTCTATTTGACTTTATTTTGTTAAAGGCTTGGAAATATTAATCAAGGGTAACACTCCAACATTTGTAAATGCAATAAGATAGGAAGAATTCGACTTAATTTTGTCTAGTGCGTTTATAAGTTCTAGAATCAAAGTTGACGAGTATCAAACGAGGCATTAATATCTGATCACATGCACATTAGCTTTGACATTGAGGCTTGTGCGTATGGGCAAGGAGCAAGGTAGGCAGACTAACGGCCTGGGAACTTCACCGACAAAATCGTATGCAAAACGCTAGGGGCGATTTTGGGGTCAGAGATTGATTTAGTGATAAACGTGGACCAGCGCTATTGCATTCCAGTCCCCAATATTTTTGACAATATTGCGGTAACTAAGTATTTATCTTACTTAGTGCTTATCAGGTGCAGACGAGATTGTAAATGGGAAAGACATCCTTGAAAGGAAAGCTTTCGACTGTGTATCTCACGTGAATACCTTGAATACCTTCTGGCTGCTCTCGAGTTTTTTGGGCTCGCACCCAGGTGGCTCAGGATCATTCAAAAGCTCTATAAAGACTCTGCTATTCTAATTCAGCATTAGGGACAGATTCTGTTTCTCATCTTCTTTTCGTCAAGGTGTCAGGCAGGTGTACTTTACGACTTCGCTCTGGAACTATAATTGGTAAAGCTTCATAGGTTTAAGTTCAGCTCCCATATAAGAATGTAAAGCCCATCATCCTGGCGTATGTGGGCGACCTGACTATTTTCGTAACGAGCGAAGAGGCTTTTTTATCAACTCGTCTTCTTTTTCAGAAGTGCCATTTGTGTTGAGTGTGGAAAATTCTGAGATCATTGCAATAACAGATTTGTATTTCTATTTCAGGATCATGGAGGACAGCACTGGTATACAGGATTTTCAAAGTAAACCACGAAGGTCAACTTTAGAAGCAACAGAAGTGAGGAACGAATTTACGAAATATTTTATGTCAGATGAAGGACATGTCTTGTGGCACGAGTTTTCCATAATCTTGACCTAAGTATAGTCTAGATGTAGTAACTGATATATACAAAAAACACACTTAGCAATAAATTGATCAATTCAGAATACCTACATTGTATATTCTTAAAACTAGATAAATTTGTTCCAGAGTCCTTCTCATCATTGCCAATTGACGTGGTTTACCTTGGTATATCAACGTCTAGTAAAAACTCAAGAGTTCATAAGATGAACCACAAAATTTTTTTGGTTTACCTTGGTATATCAACGTCTAGTAAAAACTCAAGAGTTCATAAGATGAACCACAAAATTTTTTTGGTTTACCTTGGTATATCAACGTCTAGTAAAAACACAAGAGTTCATAAGATGAACCATAAATTTTTTTTGGCTTATTTTACTTTTGCGGTGGAAAGTTGACCACTAATTCTTGACTTTATATTTAATGTTTATAGCAGTAATCGTGATCTGTTTCAGCTTATAATTGATAAAATTAAAGCTAACTTAATTAAAAAACCTGAAAATTTGAAAAAGTCCGAATGAATAGATTTTGAGCTTTGCTGGACGCCAATTTTGAAATTCTCTTTGAGGGAAAGAAATTTAAAGTTTTAGATACAGGAAATTTATACTTATCAGACACTTACAGCTATTCGAGGCTAATTAGCTATCTCTAGGCCTTCCGTTTAAAAAATATGTATATAAAAGTTAGGCTTTAAAAAGAAGTAACAAATAAAAGAGACCGAAATAAAAAATGACCGGAGCACAGAACGCAGGGTCATATACGTGCTCGTGAGCTCACACGGGCAGATAGAAAATTTATGCAACTTCTGAAGATTTCAGGGCATATTTTTGAGATATTATTTTAACGGTTCATGAAAGAAAACCCAAAATTCGACTATTTTGACACGATACAAAGGTCACAAGTTTTAGAAAATATTTATTTCGGAAAATTTATTGCTTATTATAATATAAGTGAGGATGAAACTTCTGATTAAATAAATTATGATATGACTAAAGATTTTAATGACTTCAAACGGGAAAAGGTTAAGAAGCAAAGCACGTGATATACTAGCAGTTAAAAATTACATTAAAATTTACGAAGAAAAGAAAAAATTAATTTTAAAAGCTAGAAAAGAATTCGACAATTTGGAATAGAAAATAATTCGAAATGTGGATATTGATAAAACCATAGAAACCTGTTGACAAATTTGTCGAACGTAGTAATGATATTTGTCTGGCACTGTTAAGATAGATACGCTTCAACCGTTAAAAACAGAAAAAAAATTAATAGATAATGCACACCTTTTTGGAACTAACTAACACTTTTGCTACATACAATACACCACATCTTAGGTCTCCTTTTTTTATTTTTGTACGGTGATGCCAAAGCTAAGGGGATACCCACGATGCTGCTAAGCACAGCTTTAACAGGAAGGGAAATGGGGATGTGGGATAAAAGAAAATTAGGAGGTCGAGTGGAAATATCTGTGCACATTATGCTTGTCTCGATAACGAAAGGGGGAAGACAGCTCATTGCGCGGGTATCACGCATAGGGATCAAACTACAAGCAATCAGACAAACATTACGTGGGTGCTACAGGGAATCGATTTTGGAAGTAATAATCAATGGGCTTAAAAGCTTTTTTTTGGACTTTGTCTAATGCGGACAATGCAGTATGTCCTGCGTCTCTCGAAGTATGCGAATTAAATTCAAACAGACGAGGATTTTACTAATGCGTGCTCGATTGATATCAGTGACATTACCGCAGGAGTCAGCCACTGATTTAAATGAGTACGTAAAATTAAGGGTTACTATCATCGGAAAAACTGCGGATTGAATTGCCGGTAAGAGATAGGAGGTCATTTATGAAGAACAGAAAAATATTGGGGGACAATACAGAGCCCTAGGGCATGTCGGCATTAATATTGTAAGCGTTAGAGATGATGCCGTTCGAAGTAACACGGATGCAACGGTCAGAAATGGAACTACCAATCTCAGTAAGGAGAGAAGAGTCGGTGGCTTTAGATACGTCAAGATTTGTAAGAACCTTAAAGACTTCACTCGTGCGGAAATGAAGTTGCCTTTGGTTAGTATTACACGCAGAGGGAGGAACAGGTGGTGCTCATGTGGTAGATGGAAGGTGCGAATTTACTTTTGACGGATTTAGCAAGCGACCAGAAGCCTTTGTTGTCTCTAGGGAACGCAAACATCCTTTTTCTAACATTCTGGTCGAATTGGAACTTCGCTTTGCTAATGATGGAGTTGCATTTGTTGCGAGCTCCCGTATAAATCTGCCTTGCTTCCCAAAAAGCCTTGATCCTCATAGCATTACGACAATCCTCTATAAACCATAAGTTCTTCTTTGGCTTAAGACTTTTGAAACTATGGGGGATGAAGGCGTACATCCCGAACTAAATAATATTATTTAACATTTCGTACAAGTATTCTACCTTGAAATCCCAGACCAATCAGTTCGGTTAAAATGCCATACTAATCTTTTGGTGGAAATTGGATTAGATAGTTTCAAGGAAGAGATGGAAAATTGAGACGATATAAGGCAAGAATCTGAATTGCCAAGAGGTGAGATGACATTAACTGAGTACTTTTCGGGATGAGAGGACAAGAACAGATCCAAAAGATTAGCATTGCGGTCCAATACATCGTGGATGCGTGTGGGACAAGTTGTTAGTTGTTGTAGGTTGAAAGATTCTTTGAATAGCTTAACGCGTTTGCCCGCCAGACTTGTGGTAGAAGAAATGCCTGAGCCACTGTATATCATGCACATTAAAATCACCCCCGAGGATGATTTTAGAAGAAGGGTTTTATAATAGTAATTTATCGATAATGCACAAAATGCATTTAATGCAAAAGCAGCCTATTTAAATTACAAGTTTTAATAATGTCTCACTGCAATTACAACTAAGTACATAAGCTGATTGCTTTCCGGTATGATGTACACTATATGAGATGTTGATGGACCAGCTAATTAATAAGCGAAGTGTAAATCGGCCTTTAATGCCAGAGAATGATAGACTTTAATTATTTAAATCAATTTTTTGTAGGTCTACCTATTGATTTTTTGTTTGATTATGTATATATGTATATGTGCATACCTCAGCCTGAGATCAATTTGTTACGGAAAGAGCGTCATTAGTTTTTGCTATTATAACGTCGTACTAAAAAATAACTTGATAAACAAAAATAGCGTTATTTCAGAGCCCTGATTGGGTGCCTTCTGAGTTTTCGCGTGTATTCAATAATTTGCATAGTTATGCATTGACAGAAACTCGTTTAACATGTTTTAATGCCGTAAAATGAGAAATAAAGAAAAGGTTTGTGAAAACCTGAGATATCCGTTACTGTTTTAATAATCTCACCCTTTATTATTATTTTTTAAGTATCGATTAACTACTTTTGTGTAAATTAAGCTGAATTTTCATTATGAGTTATGGGCAAAAATCGTCATACCTAATTTTGGTAGTAATATTTATTGTGAACTATACAGATAAATTTTGTATATTTATTGTAGAATC
>QYTT01079811.1:41081-58587 GCA_006980735.1 Dasypogon diadema | reverse complement strand
AAGACAGCTGATTTTCTTACACGGTTTACAGACTACAAGGTTAGCCAGGTTTGCAATTTGACATGCATGACGTCACTCTGGCTACATTGTTTTGGTAGCATTCCAATTGAAAGCGAGCAAAAGAGACGTGATTTTTAATGAATTTTGTCTGTAATTTTTAATACAATAGAATCCGCGTTTATTTTACATTAGATTTACATCACTCGTTGCAAAATTGCCACAATGGGAAAGCTGTGAGAACAAAATATCCAGAGTAACGTCACAAAATGGCGATTCAAATTACAAACCTGGCTAACCTTGTAGTCTGTAAACCGTGATTTTCTTAATTAAGGACACGACTGTGTGTTACCAGTTTTCTAATGATTACTTAGCTAATTATCATTTAATAGCACTGTGTGTCTAGGCATCTAGGATATAAGGTTCAATTCACAAACTCACCATCGCCTATGGCTTTTATACCCCTTTTGTATGGCAAATATAAGAAATTATGTATGTTTACACATGCAAGTTTCAATTTCGTCCATTTTATTTATAAAAAAAATTACTTTTAATGGCTAAATAACATCGTAAACAATCTTATATATGTCAGGTTAATGCAACCGTCGTATGAGGTATTCTGCTCATACTACGATTTTGAGATTTTATTCGTAGTTGGCTGCGTTGTATTCTGTTAAAGGGGTTAACATTTTTGTTTTGTAATTTAAACTTTTAGTCTCTATCAAAGAAAATAATGTTAGAAGCGCAAGATCAGATACAGTACCTCAAAAAGTTTACGTGAAAGCAAAATGTCTTTAGAAAAGTAAGTAACACAATTTTTTTTACTTATTTCATAAATAAATAGGATAACTGGTGGCCCGTTTTTAACAAAATCAAAGCATAAATATAATTTCATCTACAGTAATTGTAACAAGAACTGTACAAATACTCCGTATTCCGTACCAAAATTTGTACGTGCTGTAACCAAAAACGACTCAGAGAAACCCATTCCCATTCAGTATCTCGTTTGATAACCTTCTGTCGTTTTTTACTGGTCTCAATCAATCTTTCATACTACATAACTAGTTTTGTAATCTCTTTTGAAATTATTCCACTATTCTTCCTGCGGCTTTGGATGTAATGCACTCATAGAAGTAATGTTATGCTTTCACAGTCACCTCTCCAATAATTTTCATTGATACTCCGTAGAAATGAGGCCAAGTGATTGTGGAGGTGTTGTTGAGTTTAATTTATTGATCCCCCTTGTCCGGAGATGCGTTGATCTGAATTCAGTCAAATTAATATAATAAAGTACTATGTATTTGCTAAACTTTATCTGCTTCTTTGAGTTATCTAAAGTCCGTAAAATGATGCTTCAGAAATTTTTTTGCGCTTTTTGAAATCTGGGATATCCGGTATTTGTAAAATAGTCACAAATACCGGCAATTTATTTTTAGCTTTGGAGTATCAATTATAACACATAGACTAATTTTCGTAATATTAATTACAAATTAACATAAAGATACTTCTGTAGTCTCAAGGTAAAAGAGGTTAACTGTTTTACGTTTTTTTCGCGGTTTCTGCAATCCGTTTTTTTGCAAATAGAAGCAACACAGAACACTTTAATGCCAGCCCTTAATTTGATAAGTTATTAATGTAATTTAAATCAATTAATGTTTAAAATATAATGACCAGTTGGGAAAAGGAACTGTAGGTACACAAAGTTTGGCCTTATACCTTACACTGAGCTTCACTAATATAGAATTGAATAAAACTCGAAAAATTCTATATTCAAATCAAAAATTAATCGCAATTAATTTAATTATAGGACAGAAATATTTTTTAGAATTCCATCCGTCTGTCATAGCCCGTTTCTACAATAAACAAAGTAATGCAATTGGTAATGAGAAATATTTTCTTAATCATATCTTAGGCATTGTATTTTGTACTGTGTAATTATTGCCGCATTCTCTAGTCATGCAGAAAGTAATGTCTCTATTACAATTCTTTTGATTCTTTCCTCTTATTACCAGTAACGACTAATGAAAAGGCTTCCATACCTATGAAACCTCTATGTTAATGGTAATTAACAAAATAATGCCGCTGGTAATGTATAGTAGTTACAAAGTCATGCATTCCATATTAATGTAGAAGTGCTTACTTCCCCTATTGAGAAGTTAACAGATAACTTATACTTACAGATTGAGTATGTGAAATCGCTTGGAACTGCCCATGACCGAGCTACTGATTTTCGCAAATGGGTATAGGTTCGATTCCTTCAAAGGGCGCAACGATTCTTCTGGGTATCTGTGGTTGAGGCAATGCTACTGATAATAATAGTGCATGTCTGTTCCTGAGTCGGGCGGTGCACTGGTCGGCGTCTGTTCACCAGGTTAGGTGCGGCTGTTGGAAACCTTTTATGACCGGTACACGTTGCGGCACACTGGGAGAGCTTGAAATCGCCGTCCGTGTTTTTTCCGCCGGCGTCGAGGAAGAGCTGGTGTGACGTATCTCTGCCGAGGCGGTGGCCGTAGCGGGTATCAGGAACCAGCCACTTTGGGCCCTGGTCAGGGAGTGTGCATTGGACGCAGGGGTAATAGACTGCGTTGCTCCGGGCGAGCGCCGATCCGTCCGTGATCTCCGGGATCGGTTAAGCGAAGGTCGGGCCTCAGAGAACTGGGGTAGTAGTATTGTCCCCGAGGGTACACCCGCTCCCGGCTATTTTCGGCCTGCCCCTTTGCACACGATGCGCTGGTAAAATAAAGAAATGGATAAACAAAAAGTAAATATAGCAGGCGCACAGGTGCCCAGCAAGCGGCACCCCAGGGGGGAAGGCAGCAGCCGTAACGGGGGGTGCTGACCCCTTCGGGAGGAGTTCCTTGCTGCAAAGGACTCCACCTCCAGCCAGCAAGGGCAGCCTTGAAGGCCAAAAGGGGGAGGAGACTCGTAGACAGCAGGGGCCCAAACCCAAGGAAGGAGGAGGCGAGCCAGGGGCTCAGACCCCCTTCTCCCCGTGAGCGCCCCACAAGCTCGAACGGTAGAGGCCGACGAAGACCTGAGAGAGGGATTTCAGAAAACGAAATTCCTCATGAAAGTCATGTCGACCGCTCGGCGAGACCTCCAGCAGTGTACCTTGCACTAGCTGGAAGTGGTGAGGCGGGCGAGGAAAGCACGGGCCAAGGGGGAAAAGGGGTGGAAGGAAGTAGAGGATGGGAGAGTTGGACGCGATCGTCCTTAGACCAGCGGCTGGTAAGACGTATGCGGACGTATTGAGTACGGTTCGCAAGACTGTCAAGCCTGAGAGCTGCGGGGTCGAGGTGAGGTCCGTCCGGCAGACCAGGTCCAACGAGGTCCTGCTCGAGCTGGGCAGGGCGACGGGCGAGGCCAGGGCCGCCTTCGCAGGAGCCTTAAGGACCCCATTCATGATCAATGATTATTGTCAAGCAAAATTGCGTAGCATTGTCCAGTAAAATTGACCAAAAAATTCGCCCATACACGTTAATGTAAAATAGACAAATTTATTTGCGATTTGCACTTTTTAGAATGGAAGTGCATTTGTTGGCTGCTGCTGCTGTACATTAACATTGAAGAAATCAAGCAGCTCTTGATTTTCATCAATGTGTCAATTTTACTTGTTGTAACATTGATGACACCCATAAACGTTCAATTTTAATGTGTCGATGTGTCATTCAAGTAAAATTGACAATATTACTTGATCGTGAATGGGGCCCTTTAAACAAGGCAGCGGAGGGGGAGTGCAATGTGAGGGAACTGGTCCCCAGAGATAGCCTGGAGATCAGGGACCTCGATGGCTGCACAACGAAGGAAGAGGTGGAGGAGGACATCAGAAGGGAGCCTTAAGGGTACTCCGGGCACCTGCAGGTCGCGGTGACCCGGCTAAATAAGCGCGGGCAGCGCATGGCCATTGTGGCGATGTACGAGACCGCCGCAGCGACACTAATGCGGTCTGCCAGGATTAAGATTGGCTGGGTCAACTGCAGGATCCGGAAGAGAGTGGAGGTACCCAGGCGCTACAAGTGCCTAGGGCACGGCCATGAGAGCCGGTCCTGCAAAGGACCTCACCGCAGCAGGGCCTGCTTCCGGTGCGGGGGGAGGGGCATAGTATAAAGGCCTGCACTGCCAGCTCTTTGTGCTTCCTCTGCCCAGAGGTGGCGGGCAGACCAGATGCTCGGAGGCACGTGGCAGGGTCAGGGGAGTGCGGCTCCTTCCGCAGGATCCTGAGTCATTCCAAACAGGCTAAATGATCGGGGTCTTGCGGGCAAATATTAACAGGAGCAGGACGGCTCACGAGCTTCTGGCTCAGATCCGTCTCGAGAAGAACGCTGATGTCGTAATTATCATCGAGCATTACCGGGACGGGGACGAATCCTTTTGGTTTCGGGACACCCTCGGCACGGCGGCGATCCCGTACCCGCGACGGTTTCATGTCACGGCCCATGGGTCCGGCAATGGCAAAACCAAGGCAAGGATGACTGTTGAGAGGCTGTCTCTGGCCCTAACACGCGGTCGGCAAGCCTTGGACGGGATACTGGAGGATTTGCCACCTCTCGAGCGACCTGAAAGGCTGGTGGACTCTAACATGAGTTTAATCCACCGGGCTTGCCGGGAGACCGTGCCGAGGAACAGTCAGCGGAGGGGGAGACGTCCTGCTTACTGGTGGACGGATGAGATCGCGGAACTGAAGCGGAAGTGCCTCCGACTCAGACGGTTAGCTCAGCGAGCTGAACGACGCGATCCCGACGCAGCCCAGGGCTCCATTCTCGGTCCCGACATATGGAATTACACATATGACGGGATCCTATGCGTGGAGATGCCAAAGGGGTTTTTCCTGGTTGGGTACGTCGACGACATCGCGGCGGTAAATACCGCCAGAAATGTTGAGAAGGCTCAATGGAGACTCAACCAGGTGATGCGTCGGGTCGGTTCGTGGATGCGCGATCACGGCTTAGAGCTAACTCTGGCAAAAACCGAGATCGGGCTCCTCACGAAAAAACGCATCTCGCTCATGCGGGAACTACGGGTGGGGTGCGAGGTGGTCCGGACCAAGGCGGTTATGAAGCACCTTGGGGTGGGCCTGGACGGTAGGCTCACCTTCTGAGAGGAGATAAGGGCGAGGGCGGACAAGGCGGCTACGGTAGTGGCGGCGCTGAGCAGAGTCATGGCCAACACAGTCGGCCCAAGACCTTGCAAAAGGCAACTGTTGCTCCGTACCGCCGAGTCTGTGATGTTGTAGGCGCCGAGATTTGAACCGATGCGCTGCGGTATGAAAAACAACTTCAGTGAAACTCTGACCTGAGGAGTGCAATAAATAGTAAAGCTCAAATATCTCTTAAAGGAGCGAATATTTTCATATGGTCTAGAACAACTTTTTACTCAACAAGCATTGCTCTATCGATGGGAAGATTATGAATCACTTCCACCGGAACACTCTGTATTATCAAAATGCCTAAAAAAGGATTGGAACTATAAATCCCGGTTCCTGTCTTATAAAAGTCACTTAGCTAGTACAAAAAAGTGTAGCCATTTATTTCCCTGTAAATGAAATTTAGTCTCCTGTCAATTACACGAGTTCATAGTTTCTTAAATCACGTGGCGGTCAAGAACCTGTTAAGGTCATCCAATGCCAACTGGTAAATACCATCCTCAGGTAAAACTGTGCAAATATTGATCGTATTTGCTTTCAACGTACTATTCTAGAATGACTTTTAGGGAAATGCAACAAGAATCGTTAAAAATTTAGACATGTCCGCGAATCATGTTCACATAGATTACATTCTCTTTAAAATTGACTTTCTCTATTCTTATGTCATACCAAGCTAAACTGAATCTAGTTCACACTATGGCTGTGCAGACTTGTGTGGAAACAACAATTTATAAACTTGCTTTAAATGTTGGAACGTTTCAGTGATTAACTAACAAATGTAATCATAAAATACTTATTATGCACTTAGGTATTTTATTGACTGCTAATGGTCACGAAAAAATATATTAAAAATTAGCACGTTTATGAAAAACAACATGCATGGAACATGGGAATCTGCAATGAATTGCTGAAAAAACGGTTAAATAAAGGCAAATATCCGATACAGGTCTTCAGTAAGCTTACACCAGTTTTAAATAAGATATAGTAAATGTTAGATGGCAGAGATACAAAAAACGGTCATTAGTCAGTTTTCTGAACAATTTCTCCCTCTTACTTTTCTTTCAGAATTCATGAGATTTCCCTTTTATAGAATTTATTCGTTTCTGGTTACGTTACTAGCTCGGCCTGAATTAATGAAGCAAATTGCCTTTATACCCAGCTACACGTTCGCCGAGTCGCCATCGCCACTTGCCACACGAAATATACCACTCTGAACTGCTGCTGAGTACTGTTCCCCCTGCTTCTTGAGTTGACTAATCTTTGGGTTTTGGTGTATGGAGCCATCGTTCACAGTGTACCACGTTCCTGGTGCTGTGTGAGGGACTCGATTGTTTTGACTGGAGGAGCCGCATCGAGTACTGAAGTTGACCAAATCGACGAGTGGCAGCTTAGTTCAGTGTCTGTTTGTCGAGTGTCGTGTTGTGTCGAGTATTCGGTCGCGTTGCGCGTTGCATTGGATCCGGTTCGATTGGCACTTTTAGGTACGGCGGCAACACTTTAATCGATTCAGCGCATGTGTTCAAATTTTTGACAGTTGTCCTGTTTTGATTGCACCTTCGCCTTTTAGCTGACAGCGCCTGGAACATGAATGCTTGAAATAGAAATTTAAATAGAATACGATAACCCATGACTATGTGAAATCTGCATTTAAAACTCACCACAAATTTATTTTAGATATTTATACGTTCGTAAATACTTGAAAATCGCTGTGAACTGAACGGTTTTGTAGTATCGGCGCAACAATTACGCACAGTCATATCGCGCCCACCGCTGTATCCTTTTGAGAGTAATAGAGGCACTAATCTATGCTGCTTTTATAAACATGCGAGCCTTTAACAGAACTTAGCAGTAAAATTGCCGGAAAACGGATAAACAATCACACGCCCTCGCCTCTTGACTGACTAATGAATCCAGCAGAGGGCAAGGAACACGAGAGTGAAAAAACAACCGACACTAGTCACAAGGAAAATTAAAGCGGGGTTCTCATATGTTGTGTTGTTGGGGTTCGTGGAAGAAGTATCTAAAAATAATCACCGGCCTAAAAAGGGCCACATAAAAGTAAATTTGTCACAGACGTAAAGAAAAATTCTTATTTTGCTCTGTTCCGTGCATTTTCGCAATTTTAACGTCGCTCTAAAATAGATTTCGCGCAGTGCAACTTTCGTTTGATGTCGACTTATCGGTCAAATCATAATCCGGGAGTGTGTGCATAGCTTTGTAGCATATTTTGTGGTACTTGTGAGCGTATTTGTGCATTTTAGCTCGTAATTCGAATCATGAAAAGCTGGCACAGGGAGAAATATTTATCCTTCAGGTTTTCTTTGTGTTTGTGCCTTTTCTGGATTACTCCCTCAGGAAATGCCGCACCGACAAGGAAATTACCACATGATAACAGCGGACTGACACATTTTAGCAATGAAGTGGTATGTTGGACACTTGTTTTATTTTATTTATTTTTTTTAATTTTAGGACTCATTGACATATGTAAGTATATCTGGAAAGATAAGTCACCGGACTGCATACAAAAACAGATAACGAATATGTTCAATTTCAAAAATGTACATCAATGCCTCATTTGCTCCAATTTGCCAATCGTAAAATGGAACGAACTTATACCGACTTTTTGAAATATGCTCTCGGCTAACCTTTTCTATTAAATGGTCATGACAAACCTTTTTACGGTTAATAGTATTATGTCTAAAGTCACCATAATATTAGGTAACCCTTACTAAGCAACTTTGGTGACTATATGTTGCACACTATTATTCTATTAGGGTAATAATTTCTACTAGTGGTGAAAATATTCAAGTTGGTACAGTAAATTTATACAGCCAATTTATATTATTTAAACATTGTAAGAAATAGTGCAAGCGGGGTAGATAAAACTAACATGATAAAATACGAAAAAAACATATGCCAACAAAATTTTACGAGCTAAAATGTCAATTTCCCCGCTAGAAAAGAATTTTTCTTTCCCCTTCATTCTTTGTCCTTTTTTTGCACATATCATCGATCGGTCTTATTGATCTCGTTCAAGTTTTTAATAAAAATGCATATTGTTGATATCTAAACTGACCTTAATGCTTTAAACTAACTGCTGATAAGATCATCCCTAAGCGCTGATTATAAGAAAAGAATTTCGCCCTTACCTGGGCTGAAATCTGATATTCATTTGGGACAATGTGTAACGTACGGGCTTGATTGATGTCACCATAAGACTATAATTCTGCTACAACGAGAATTAATTTTTCATTTTTTTGAAATTTTGTGAAATAACTTCTATTGCGCTTCACTTTATTCGAGAATCCAAGTGTCAAACTCTGACACTAGAGAGCCGAGATAATTATAAAAAATCAATGTTTTGATAGGAATTATTTTCTATCTAGGCTAAAATTGATGCAAAAATGAATTTGACATTAGGATTTATGATCATATGACATGTTTACTTGATTCTCCCTCTTAAGTAGTGCCAAAGGGTTTGTTTTTATTAGTGCGCAATAAGTAAAGATTTACTAATCTTACGTCAACTGCAAGATTTATATAACAGCAATGTAATAACCTTGAATATTTAAACATAATTTCCATGATCTTAAGATCTAAACGTTATTTAAGTGATTCCTAGTTTTACTTTTTTCTTGAGTTTGCAAATAGTCACATGAATAAAATTGAGCAACGTGCAGAAAATGGTTATTTTTATTAGAAAGAAGGATAACGCTGCTATTTATGTGTTTCAGACTTCCAAAGGTAGTTACGCTCTAAAAAGTTCCTTTGTTGGTCTAGTCAGACTATAGTTCTAATATAAACATTATGCAAATAGCAGTCAGTTTCCTATAATAGACATAACATAAGGAAAATAATGAATGTCAAAAATAAACATAAGGGCACTCTGATGCCATATTGACATAAGGAATACTATATTGTATTTTGGTAGGACGAATTTATTTTATCATAAAGACATTTGCGGCCGCGCACAATATTGATCGTTTCCTCACAACTACCCATGTTGCACCTCCAGTGAAAAACATTCGGGGTCATAGTGAGATCATATCTTTATGTCACTTGGGAACTTGGTGTGCTTGATATCGAGTGAAGTAATCGCGTATATAATAGAAAAAATCTACGGTCGGGTGTATTTCGCAGGGTTCTCGGAAGAAATTAAAAAAAGTTAATGCCTGAGATGAAGCTAAGAAAAAACGGTATTAGGGTATGTTGTCTGGTTTAACCCAGCACAAGGTAAACTATATGAAGATATGAAAATAAGGACGAAGTTTTGGAAAAATTCAGTCGACCCTTAACAACACTAAAAGATACTCTTGCTTGAAGGTATCTTTGGATGACATAAAAATGGCTCGGAATAATTTATACAAAACGGCAAAGAGGGTTGAAAAAGACCAACGATTGTGCCTTTACATTTTGGCTAAAGATGTTAAGCGAAACCGGCAACGGAATAATGTTGGAGAAAGTTCAAAGCCAAAAAGTTTCTCTTCTGTTCACTATGCAAATTAATTATTCTTTTAGTTTATTCTAGGCACAAAAATTTTCAGTTTCGGACAACACATGGAATTAAGAAGATTTGCCGTGATTTTTTTTGTTCTGCTCTAAATGTTTCAAAGGAGCTTGTGAGGCTCATTGCTAAAGAATTGTACATTGGCGAGATTCCTAAAGAAGAACATAAAATATATAATCAGCCTTAGGCTTGATACCCTGTATGATTTAAATATCATTCATCTTATAACACTCTTCTCTACAAAATTTTAGTGTGATAGGTTGCTTCCTTTTCGAATTATATCCAATAATCCAAAACTCCAATATGGCGGCCAAAACAAAGAGTGGAGAGACATGGGCTATTTTCATTTTTCCGACTTGGAGTCTCATAAAACACATCTATGCATTCGACCTTTCAACTTACACATGAGCTCCAATACTTTCGGAGTGATTAAGAAAGTCATCAAAATTCTCATGAACACAAAAACAAAACGCGCTCAACAAACTAATTATGACCTCATGAATATATTCTAACCCTATTCGTAATTTTTCATACAAAGAAAATCTATGCTACGCATTAGATACTTCTAAGATATAACAGGAATCATGAATCTAGGTTATTTGAATACAGTTCCATTCCTATTCCAAAAATTAGCCCCTTCTGAAATAAAACCTGCATACTGGGTTTCTTCCAACAAAAAAAAAAAGGTCGAGGACGACGGGGTTGGTATAAATGTTCTGCATTACAATATAAGCATACAGTTCCTAAGAAATGTTAAGCAACCCTGTAATGAAAGCCCTAGAAAAGATGCGTATCTCTCCTATGCAAGAGCGCCAATTTTTTCTTTCAGATTCGTGTTCAGAAGATAAAAATACATCGAAAATCATATCTCATACTTCATATGAAGGTGGCGCCCTTAATCCGAAAATTTACGAAATATTTTTTGAAAGATAGTTGCATTTACTTCACTTTTAAATTATACTCTTCCACACAAATCTAAAAATATTTTATTGTAGATTTACTTCATTTATAACAACAAATGACAACACGGGATTCCTAATATATTTGTTTAACTTAAAAAAAAATTTCCTGTTTTTTAAATAAAGAAATCTCAGAAAAACATATGTACATAAATAAATTTCATTACACTTAAGGGAGTATAATTCAATCAGAATAAATGGTCAGTTTTTCTCAAGAGTTCCACAGTTTTCGTAGAGGATGACTAAGCCGGAAGGTAAATCGAAAGGCAAGTGAAATGCTAGCTGACTTACCTACAGCTTGAGGAGTGTTTCAATAGGTAAAAAAAGGAACATGTAAATGCCCGTTGGCTTTTATTTGCGGCTCAATATCATTAATTATAGGCAAGCGTTCAGTTAGTGAAGCGTTCTGAAAGTTCGAAACCATGAATTCCTAGCAAGCGAGCCAGTGAATATTTCTGTACTAAAATAGATTAATCCGCCTTCTAAACTAGGTCCGAAATTTAGTTGTATTCTTGAATGCTCAGATTAAACTCCATGTGTTGTACTATCTGCAAATTAATATCATTGTTTTTCTCCCCTCCTAATAAATAGTACATTCACTGCTTCTCTTTCTCAAACTACATTTGCCTCCTAAAAGCATTTGCATTGTCTTAAACTGAGCCCATAAGTTACATTTTTCATTTGCTGTCATCAAAATGCGGCCATTCATTACTCAGATAAGACTAACGAAAACCCCATCCCAGATGCATCTTTTACATAGTTGCAGCTCGCTTCCCGAGTTGCGAGCATTGCTATCATAGAACTGCGTCTACTTGACTCATGCATAGATTTCACAGGTCACTGCAAGATGTGCATTGAACCACTCAAGATACGTTATAATTATAATAGCGTCAGGGAGCCCCGTCTGCTCCCGAATACCAGAAGTACTAAGTAGGCGCAAGCTGAACTGATGGTAGAAAATGATAGTGCATATGTTGGAAATCCACAATGGACCCACAGTCAAATTTATCTTTTTTTCCTTTGCCAAAGATACTTCTTATTTCACATCTGCTTCGTGGAGATCTAAGCTTAGTATGGGATTTTCAAGTTCTTTGTTAATGCCTGTGAGGGTAGGGACATCAATAAACATTTAAATTGCCGGCAAGATGCCAGTTGATGTTTACTTAGGGCTTTTTCGTGTTTTCGTTATCGCTACTGATGTCATTTGTCTTATCAGGAGGCGGTATCTGAGCAGTTCCGCAAGGCATCCGTTCGGAATAAAACGGCTCTTGTAGTAAAAATAAGATTGAATAGATCCAAATTCAGTTACGATTCATGATTTCAATGCTATTCGTTTGCCTAATTTGCATAAATTAGAAAGGAGTGGCAAGTCCCTTCTATCAGATTTTTGGAGCCTTGTAATGAATATTTTACTAACATGATATTTGGTAATGTTGTACTTAGTGGTTTTCTAGTGTGTATTCAATGAAATCATTACAATTCACAGCAAAGCTTAGGCGAGAAAAAATATTTGAAAGAGGGTGTTGGGAGTAATTTTAACCTTACGAATGTTGTAAGTTAACCCACAATTTCTAGTGAATGGGAGAATTGCCTTAACTACTAGTACTTGAAAAAAGAATTGATTAATGGGGTTTATTTTTTGCGAATCCTGCAGCTATGTTCTTTTAAGAATTTATTTTGCATTTGTAATATTTTGAGCTAAATAATACTGAACATACGAGTGCAGAAGGAAGTACTGCAACAGACATCTGTGTTTCTTAGGCCGTAATACAAATCTAAACAATTTTAATCGAATTTAACACATGAACGACGGGGTGCGCATATAAGCGCGTTTTGATTTTTATGGCTAGATATTGGGATTTATGATAAAATGCATCACAACTAGGATTGGAGAAATGTCGCTAAAACAATAAAATAATTTACTTTTCAATTTTATGCTTTTTTATCCTGATTCACGTAAAGAATTTTCGGCTGCTCTTCGGAAAATGGGAGGCGCAGTATTATGGAATGTAATAACATATGTCATTCAAAAGCTTATGACAAGTAGGTATACGGTTCTAGAAGTCGTTATTGGCACAAATACCATTTCGAGGTGAAAATTAAGCATCAGATTTGACAAGAACAATTCGCTTTTTTTAATATTAATTTTTTGGCATAAAGGCATACTTTAAGGAATGGCTGAAATAGCTTTTAGAAATGTTTTTTGCAATTACAGTAACCGCGGGATTATATCTTCCAATTATGACAAGTCCGGTTCATATAATTAAAAAGAATACATATACCTAACTAAGGCATGACAATTATTATACAAAAATAATGGAAATTGCTGCCTATAGTCTTCTCCTTTACAGTGAAAACAAAATTTATAGTACCTATATGAGCATGTGCATACAGCTTTTGGGTAATTCAAAATTTTGTAACGAAAGATCATCAAAATTAATCTATCATATATTAAATACGGAAGGTGCGTAATTTAAATTAAATTTTAACTTGATTTCTGGAAGATTGCTTAATACCAAATTTTGTCTAATATTTTGGAGAGCAAAACTTTCTTCCTGCACTGATAGTATAATTTTTTGAAATTGGACGGATGGTCATGAACTATTCTGATTCAGAAATTTGGATATCATTTTTCCATAATTCTACCTCATTGTCGTCTTCTGCTAAACAAACTCAAGATTGCTGATTACATTCCAAAAGGTTTTTATTGTTGTTGCAAACTATACATGTACAAAAATTACCTTTTCCAAAATAGGCCGTAGCAGCGACGTGGCTAATTACATTCTATTGGACATTTCTGGGACGCTAGATTGTTCTCGGAGACGGCCTAAAGAAATGTTATCTTCTTCAGTAAACTCTTCATCATCACCAGAAAGTGATAACAAATTTTCCCAACATTTTGCAATTGTCTTCGCTTCAATTGTATTCCAAGCTGTCGCCAAAATTATGACCACGTCCTTCATGGATATTCCTTTTAAAAAGTCCTGAACTGCTTTTGGTTCATTCCCTATAATCGGTTTCATTAAGTATATCCGGTAATATAATTTGGTCAAACGAATAATATTGTGGTCCATCGGTTGCAAAATGGAAGTAACATTTGGTGGAAGGGTATTGTTTTAATTTCCTCATTTCACTTTTTAATACGTTGGCTGGTGAATGAGTTGGGGCGTTATCAAAAAGTAACAAGGCACATTGAGGATACCTATTCTCCCTCAAAGGTGTTTGTGAAAAATAGATTTCGCAATTTTACTGAAAATAATCACGTGCGGCGCAAAAGAATTATACACTCAATGCTACAAATTGTAGCATTCATCCAAGCTGATTTTGAGCTAGGGTAGTTTATAGATATTTCCGTGTTTTGGAAAATTCTGAAGGCCCTTGGATATTTCAATTTCCCTATCACAAGAATCTCAACTCTTCCTTTAAGGCGTGGTTTTTTTAAACGACACACTAATGTCTTTTTTGGAATCGTGTTGTAGAAAAGCCCGTGCGAGTCCTAGCTCTGCTATTTTATTTTTCAGCATAGGCTTGAATGAACCAATCTTACTCCAAACCATTTTCTGAAACTTTGCAGCCAGCTTCGATGGAATTGATATGTTTCTCATCCCCGTATGCATTTGAAAATATTTTGGGCTTTCCCTTTTAAAATACCACCTTTGTCCTTTACTTAAAGTTTTTTATTTTGCAACTAATATACAATATATGATATTGTTTCCTTAATGTCAAAACTATTCTTTTTGATTCCAACAGTGGTAGTCTTGTGTATCCCATATTTTTCCGTCTTTTGTTGTAACGTTAGATAGGATAGCATGTTCCTTGGAGCCACACTGATAAAATCAAACGTTAATCACACTTTATCCTCAAACGATGAACGTACGTAATGACACACGCCGGTATTAACTACTATATGATAGGAAAATGTTCCCAGAATTTGATTATATCATCGAATAGTATATATAACAACCTAGTCAAGCAAAATTATTGAGATGTTGATTGTTTGAGTTGTTGTTGTAAACGAGGTTGATGTAATTGTGCGGTTACTTTTTATAAAGAACATAATGTCTTTTCACAACTATAAAAAGGATGATAGGATAGTTTTTTCAATTAAAAACCGTTAAAAACAGGAAATAGAACAAAAAATTTAAGGTCTACATGACTGGGAAAAAGGTTCTCAGAATGAATGAAAATTTCTTATATTCACAATGTTACGAGAAATTTGGTGGTACATATTTTGCAAGAGAGACATTAGGAGATATGGTGAACGAATTCCAAGAAATGTTTATTTTTTTCATTTTTGTTATTTGTTTTATGTGAAATTACGTACTTTGTTTTATTTTTGTATTTTAAAAAATCATTATTTTTTTTATTTCTTAGTGTTTTTATTAACGTTTTTTAGTAAATTTAATGTATAATATCAGGTCCATAAGATGCTTGCGAACCTCAACGGGTCAAAAGCCACTGGACCTTACAGAATATCGTCCCTGCTTCTCAATAGCTGCGCCTCTTCCATGGCTAAGCCTCTGAGAAATTTTATTTATTTCATTTATCTTATTCGAAAGGTGTTTTCCATCATTATGGAAACTTTCCCATGTCCAGCCAATTCTCAAAAAGGGAGAGGTATGTGATCCCTCTAATTACAGGCCAGTAGCAACCACTTCTATTCTGTCCAAGGTTTTTAAGACTTTTATCAACGCACAATTGGTAAAATACAGTCCACCTATTACATGGTCGCCAATATATGATAGCTCCCGTTCCGGAAGTTCTGTTGGCGATTTAATGACGTTCCTTACCGAACGTTGGCATCATTGCCTCCACAGCTTCGGTGAGTTGGGGGTAGTTGTGTTGGACATCTCCAAGGCCTTTGACAGAGTCTGACCCTCTGCTCTTTTAGCCAAGCTCCCAACATGTGGTTTCGGCTCTTCTGTCCTTACTTAGATTGGTAGTTTGCCTTCTGACCATCCCATCCGTGTTACTTTGGGCGGTGTCATCTCCAACGCTTAGAACACCAATGCAGGTGTGCCTCAGGGTTCTGTATTGTCCCCCCTCTCTTTTTTCTTTTCATTAACGATCTCTTATCTCTCATCTCCAATCCAGTTCACAGTTTTGAAGATGACAGCACCCTTGATTTCGCATACTTTGCTATTGCAAAAAATCCGATGAAATGTCTGGATTTCGCTTATCTAACGCTCTTTTACTTTAATAAACATTGTTATAACGAAATCTCTGACGTGTAATACTCGCGCTTCGAGCCGTGTTCACCCCTTCATCCCCGAGACAAGACTTAGCAGAACAGTGAAGGGAATTCTTCTTGAACCGAACTATACGAATGTGGATCTGTCGACTATAAGCCCCAGTTATTTAAGCAGAATGTGCACCGATATGTACACTCGACCTTCTAATTTCCCCTTATGGCCTTATCCTACATCCCCATTTTCCTTCCTGCCAAGTCTGTGCTGTGTAGCATCATAAGTTATCCGCTGAGCTTTGGTTCAGTTGTTATTCTAGGATTTTGAATATTATCGAAAAAATTCAAGTCACAATATTTGTATGGCAGTACATCGCAGCACTCTAAAAATACGCAACACTTCTTTGTTCACTGATCTCAACTACATTTCAGAAAATTCTCTCTAATCTTAATTCGTAATAATTTCCTTGTAGTATTGCTTTAAAATGATAGAAAGTAGACAAGTCAATCGCCACACTCACTTTAATTAAATTGGTGTTGGTGTCCTGTGATTGAAGTACTCATTCTTTATTTCATAAAATAAAGATAAAAAGAAATTTTGTATTTAAGGTGGGCATTTTCAAGCGTATTTTAATTTGAAAGTCTAGAAAATAAATGTGCCACTGCATGCATTCTTCAGTTTTTTTAATTTAAACTCAGAACTGAATATTCCAAAATGTTGATATTGAGCCTTACGACCATCAATTAATATTCGTTGTTGTCTCCAAGGAATTACATCTGGTGCCACTATTGATTGATCACTTGTTATTAGTTTTGGTTCGTTGGTCTCCCTCTTATAAGACTTCCGAGTTTATTGAGCTGTGTCCAGCACATCGGAGTGCTGTCGATTTTTCAAACTTTCCAACTTTCATCTGGGCTAGTGTTACGTATTTTTTGGGTGCCTGCAAACTTTGTCGGAAAACTTTAAATGAAACTTTCACTGTGGACATAAAAGTTGCTTTTTTTGTTCTCGACACCCTGCATTATAACCTACATGGATGCCATCAGACGTATAAAAGAATGGCAATTAGTTATCGAATTACTTCACCATTAAGACGACAAGTTTGGTTATATGATATAAAAAACTTGAAATAACTGGTTAAATTATTTACGCACGAAGGGTTGAAGGTGAAGGCAATGCACATCTAATAAAACAATGGTCTAATGCAGGTGAAAACAATTTCGCTGGAACGAAATAAAAATTACATTAAAAGTAATCGGGGTTTTTATCGTAAAGTTATGAAGAAGTAAATTTTTTTCGTTGTACACTTTCTCATAAAAATTTAAAAATGTGTCCTTAATGCAGAGAAAAAAATTGTAATAATCGCAATAACCGGATTTATTTTTCAATTACACGAAAAACTAAAAAAACATTTGTTTACCCGGATTGAGAACTGAAAATAATAGAGGAAAGTAACCAAATATGGAATACCATTTGGTTTTTGTGTTATAGAAAAAAAAGATATTGTAAACCAAAAACTTTTATTCTCATTTATTATCAGTCATACAGTTGCGCTTAAATAATTGACAGTCTTGTTTTACATAGATTAATTTAAAATAAAAAATTTTCTCAAAAACAAAATCAACATAAAGGCACCTAATTATGGAATAGGTACCCAAATATGGACTACTATAAAACTAAATTTCAAACTAATCGAAAAGTATATCAGATTTTT
>QYTT01079811.1:19656-32738 GCA_006980735.1 Dasypogon diadema | reverse complement strand
AGGTATCGGTGGGGCAAAAGTGGAGAAAAGGCGTTCATGGCCTGCCTAAGGAGGTGACTAGTCTTTCTGTTATTGCTTGGTCGATGGTAATGTCTTGAAATAACCACAAATAGTTTTAACAGAAAAACGGTGACACATTTGATCTTGTCAATTCTAAATGTAAAAAATATTCTGCGAATCGAACAATTCGTAGTTTGTATGAACTGATCAGGAGTGAATGTGAAAGTTATTCAAAAATAACTTGATGTTGAACACAAAACGAAACATCCTTTAATTGGGATGTTTAATTAGTTCTCGTTGTTTTCCAACAGATGGCGATACCAGTACTGCGTGCGTGTAGTTCGTAGACCTGGACCGCGCAATGCCCTGTCTCACATCGGCACACTTTTTCTGGTCTTCTTCTTATCAAATCGTTCTTAGACGAAACGAGAGGCAACTACTTTTAACTTTTTCATTCGCATGGCTTGCAATTCAGCTGACACTGACGAAGTGCCTCTGGAATCATCCTTGGAGGGAAAGAGACGACCTGAGAGAAGTGATCCCATTTTGCTACCAAGTATAGTATTACGACGCGCGGTCCATTTCTTTAAGTCGGTGGTGTAGTTGAAGATGGTAACATATCTATATAGAAGTACTAGAAGCAGGCTTGAAATTCAGTGTATGTCATTTCGCCGAAGTACAAATAACTGTTTTTTTCATAAATTATTATTTCTGTAGTACATACTTTAGGGGAATATCTAGGGGAGAATTAATTCCTTCGAAACACGAAACTCTATCAATTTAATGATAAGTAAATGGTGTGTTCTGTTAAAAATTAATTCAAAAGAAAATAAACAAAGAACACGACAAATTGCCACCTGTGAATCTAAAAAAAAACGTAAGATATTTCAAAATTGTGAAAATAACACAGATTTTAATACAAACAAATGTCGATTTAGGAAGTGAAACTTCTACCGCAAAAGAAGCGATAGCGAAGCTGAAAATTTTTGTAACGAAATTCAAAATGTAACGCTAAGGCAACAGCCGGCTGATCGATTAGGTTAAGTAGCAAGTGTCGTGGTCAGTATTAAGATTAGGGGGCACTCGTTTGCGCTGGCAGTGAATATTTTCAGCATAATTCAATTTTGGGGAACGGTGCGTGCGATATGGCTCATTTTGATGCGCGCATTTACGAATTATCAGTAAAACACATGCAGTTAATGGGTTTACACTTTCCGTAGTTAATCCTTGAGAAGTTGACATGCAAGAGAGGGGGATCTCTCAAATGCAACTATTAACTCTAAAAGACACTTTATCAGCAGAAAATTGCGGCCATGTTCGGTATTAAATTGTTTAATTTATTAGTCAGCCACCAATATTACGTATTTCTTATAAAAGTAAAAAATAAAGCACTTATTCTTTGCATTAAACAATGAAAACGCTAAGACCAACAACATTGTAACGTTTAAGGGGCTGATTATATTCATACATTATACATTCAACAAAATATACACTATTCAATGAATTTAAAGCCTCTTACAGTGATTTAACACGTGGAGCTTAACTCAACAATACAATTTCAAAAATTTATCGTTTCTGACATGCAGGAGAAACATAGAGTTATACAAATATGATGTGTTAACAGAAGGCAAACGATAATGAGAGGTTTTGTGTATCTCAATATGAAAATATATGGTTAACCCACGTGTCATTCAATGTGCAAAAAATTTTCATCGGAAAACGTAAGTATTGCAATAACTTTCAATAAAGGATCTTGACAAATTAAAATTTTCTGCGAAATTATATTTGTTGTCGCCCCCATAACACCTCAACGTTATTTGTATTTTATTGTAAAATTGTTGCCAAGCTTTTCTATTTTCGTGTCCTTCAAACAACAAAAAATAGCTTAGTTTCAAGATAAAATGGAAATACCTCATTACGTATATATGGCTGAAAATATTTTTCGTATGCGTGGATTCTTCCTTAATTTAATCTTTTATATTTGTTTATTTATATTTCTTACATTACATTGGGCAGAAAGCTTTGTTATCATCTCGTTATATTTAAAATTAGTATTATATCGTTTTGCTATTCCAAACTATTTGTTCCCATTTCAACATAGAATAATAACAAAAGTCGTTTAATTCGTCCTTCGTTTTAACAAGAATAAGTGACTTTTAAGGTAGTTGGTTTGAGGTTTCAGTATAAAGCGAAATTCAAGAAAACACTAAAATTATATGCATAGCTGGATTTGTCAGCTGCTGCAAGTTATTAAAATAAATTTCTGTTTGAAAAGACACAAGCAAGAATCTCGGGAGCCTAACATTTTGCTTTATCATGAATTTAAGGATCTCAATGGAAACAAACTGTCTGACATTTCGCGATTCTATGAAAATTTTGTTAAGGTAAAGCAGTCTTCTCTACCGCACAGTAAACGCTTCGAAATCTCCTCCTCCATCATTGTCTGTTGCGCACTCTGTAGAACGATATTTAGATTCTCATCATATCCTACACAGTATATCCCACAAAGTTTTTAATTACATGTTTCATTTATTCATCCGAATTATGTATCTTGTAGATGAATTATGCATCTTTTTCATCGAATTTAGAATAAATGTACGGGTTACTTTTTTCGCTTATCGTTTTTTTGAGTGGTTATCGTTCCCTTATAAGAGGTATGCTCCAGAATAGCATCCAGTCAGTTTTACTCTACTATGTCACCGACAGCTCTTCTCTCTTCAAAACATCATCGATCTTTTTAATAATGTTGTGTAAATCTAGGAGCCTGTGATGTCTTCTTCAAGATACTTGCAGTGAACGCGGTTGATAACGTATTGGATATTAGGCACTACTGCCTTCAAGCGAATGTTTGGTTGCCCTTTTACGATAAAAATTATTAGTATATTAATTTTAAAAATCGGATTTTAGGACTAATTTTAAGATATTTTATGGGTGGCTTAGTTTAATTATTTGAAAGAGGGCACCTAGGTCTACTTAAATTTTAAATTATTTGTTTTTTTTGTGTATTTTAGTACCTAGGCAGTGTTTTCTAAACACTTCTGTGTATTTTTTCAACTATAATATATAATTTTCCTCATGTTTTATGCTAATGCGACAGCAATTTTGCCTGAGTTTGGAACGCCAGAGTAATATAATGGTTATACAGGGTGTCCCAGTTAAGTTGACCAAGCGGGCGCCCAGTGATAGGTCTCGACTAGACAAATAAAAAATTGTATGACAGGGGGGGGGGCAATCCTAATGGTTTCCGAGATAACGGGACTTGAAATTTTTTTGCTCCGTTTTTACGTTTTGGGCCATATAATTTCCAATAAACATTTGTTGCGTATAGTTGTGGTGTTAATTTGTAGGGTACACCCTCTGCTTTTCAAAGAGTCCCCATTCACTTCCTTTTTGTTTAGGAGCTATGCATTTTTTTCCAGCGAAATTTTGGAATTTTTTACCAATTTTTCACACAAATCTTAAAAATTTTTTTTTTTAAAAAGCCCTAATTAACATACATTTTTCCCGATATTTAGAATCCTCATATGATTTCCTTTAATTTGATATATCACATGTACCTACCTATCTCTTACCGTTTTTAAGAAAATCTACCTCGAAACCGTAGATACCATATATATATACATATATTTTAAATTGGTTCTTGAATGGTTTGCCTTAGTTTAACAAAGTATTTTTTAATCTCATTTGCCTTTTTATCTTTATTTAATGTGGTTTTCTACATTCTTTTATTAGCACGACATGTATTTGTCGTGTAAAAAGAACCCGAAATCTATATATATCTGTCCACATGAATTTTATATTTCAAGGTATGTCGATTACTGGTATTATATTAGCATTACCTTCGATATTCGAGTACTTAAAGTTCGGAACAATTTTTCCAATTTGTGTTCGCTTTAAATTTGAAATAAAAAAATATAAACAGATTACCTATAACTGTATGCCGATCTTATATAATCTTTTTTAGGGAGATCTCTATAAATAATATTGAATATAATGTATTAGAGAAAATAAATCGAAGGCACATTTGTAAACCCATTTACAAATCTAAACAATTTGAGGTTGCTTATTTTGGGGCTAAAATATGTGCGTGTGAGTAATTCCCACAAAAGGTAACAATTGCACGCTACATGCACAAATGGGAAACTTTCGCTTTGTAATCTATTTCTAAAATTAAAAAACAAAAAGTATCAGACAAGGGCGTGAAAACTAGCACTTGCCAGTGAATGTTTGTGCACAGCTACAACCAAATAGACGAGTTCCATTCTCAACAGGCATTACAAAGCGAAATGATGCCAATCAATGTAGTTAGCCCCAAAGCTCAGAATGTACTTCGCAATAGCTTATCAGCCTTAAACATATCTATAAAGATATTGATCAGGCAAGAAGTCACACCTTTGGCACGTTGATATCAAAATTATCTAACCGACAAATGTTTGTCGCAATCGTCTAACCCTATTAGGAGAGCAAAAGGTAATTAGCAGACATCACTTGGAATCGAAGTGTAAATATTGGATAATATTCAAATCAGCGATGTAATTATCTCTTAAGCTGAGATTGATAAGCGATTATGGATTCAGGCCTACTAATGGCCTAATCATCACTGTGTCAGCGCCATTAGTGCGAGCGTCCCACTCATAAGAATTTCCACGATGGTGACAATTTGGGGTTGTTTTGATCGATACACAGTCTCATGTGCACCCTTAAGTGTAAGGGGGGTTGGAAGGAATTTTCCTTTTATCGAAATGAAGTCATCAGCATCCCTCAGCTACCCTGATGTGCCGAGATAGTGACTCACATTTTCTTCCCAAAGCGGAAAATTTAATATACTCTGACAGAGCTATCAAACTCTTCCATAGGGTTCGAAATTGCAAGGTATAGGTACTGCTGCATGAAAGCGACACTTTTATTGAGTTTAGGTGTCACAAGCACAGTGCATTTGGAACGCAAAACAGAAATTTCGCCCATTTATTGGATACCTACTTTTGGAGCGACAAAGCTTCCATTGTGCACTTTTCTCACTTTTCTCACCTGCTACTGAGATATTTGTGTCCTCCATATTTTATCTAAGACTGATAATGACCAAGAAAGTTTAAATGGTCAAGGACTGGACGGTCTACGGTTTAATTAGAAGTAGTACAGGGCCCCAGTAGCCAATTGTTCTTGTGTTCTTTCTACTCAAATTTGGGTTTCTGACAGTTTAGGGAAGGTTTCAATTAATTTCAGCTTGCATAGCTTCAGACAATATCGATCCAGGGTTCATGAACCTTTCCACTGTTTTTGATAGTCTTCTTTATGTCACGCGATATTCAAATTCAAGTTATAGGATTTCTAATATACGACCACAATATAATTGAGAGATATATAGAACCCTTAAAATGCGTAAGAGCTCGCGGCTTTAGCGAGTAATTTGACTAATTGACATATTCCTCTGATTTTGGAGGTATTACACCGAATTTATTAGCTTTATTGCAATTTGTAATAGGATAATAAAGCTTTAGGGAAATTAAAAGGGATTAGAGAACCAGATTAAGGAAGTTAATCACTGTAGTGCAAGCCGGTAATGAAAGAAGTTATTAATAAAGCACAAGGTAAGGTATATTATATGTTCTATGGCATTAGTCAAATACTCAGGTGTGCCCCTTTCTATAGAACAGAATTTTCTATAATTAGATAGTTTTTTTTAGAATACTATATTACTAATTTTAAATTGACTTCAAGTTTATTGATTGAGAAAACTGCTTAGCATCAGTAGGAGACAGATAAATTGGTATTTTTACACCACTAGAGAAGTCGATAAAAGAGCTTTACAGTGGCTGCTAGAAAAATGTTGTGTCTTCAATTGTTCTCATGATAGGCATTTATGAAATAAAGTGCCTTTAAAGTATTAACATATTTATTCTTCTAAAAGAGATAAAAATATACCATTAACGAGTAATTAAAATTTACAATATTTAATCACAAATCGTTTTATTATATAAATCGAAGCCAGGGTCCGCCAAAATTACCCACAAATTATTGATAACTTATAAATTTAACAATGGATACTAGCTACCCTGGAAGAAATAGAATTAAAAGTTCGTCATATTTCACTTAATAACCGATTAATTTGTATATCTTAAATACATGTAATTAGGGGAAAAAGAATTTCAGACTTCAGTTCGGCAGTTAGAAAATTTTTTAGTATATTTGAAAACACAGTAGGATATGATGATTGATGAGTTAATATCAGGGTTGGAAAAAACATGTTTAGAATAAAAAGAACAAAACAGTGTTCTTTTTAGTTTAAAAACATTTTTGAAGCTCATAAATTTTTTAGTATATAAAATAAAAAGAGGGTGAGTTTTGTACAAATTAAATTCGCTTCTCTGAAAGAGTCAAAATTAAACCGGAGAAATCTTTTAAGAAAAAAGAAGGTACTAACGAAGTGGAAAGCCTCAACTTTTAGGGGAAATGGCTGCATCAAGGAAAAGATGTTTTCCTTTTAATATAAGTAGTTACATGTATAAAGTTTTGTATTTGTGTTGCAGACTTTAAACACGTTGTTATTTTTTTTTATTTCAAATGAATTTTGGAGCCGTAGAACTTTAAATACGGCTAATTTCAGCCAGCTGAGAAAGATGTCACGTTGTGCTTTTCTAAATAAATAAAAAATGTTTTAACATTTTCAAAGTGCAATAAGTAAGTGGCAAAAATCTACTCCTTTCAATCTCCTTTTATTCATGAGAAAAGAATCCCCAAAGCTCACCTAATTTTCTTGTAAATGCCACAAAATCTCCTTATATAAATTTATTTTTATGTGATTTATTCACTTTTACAACTTCGATGCGGAATAGTTCGATTACCTTGTTACAGGGTGTTTTCTTTGTGGTGTTTTTAACTAGACAAACAAAAAATTGTAAACTCAACCGTTTCTGAGTTACAGGGTGATTATTAAATTCTGATTTTTGGTGGAGGTCACCTCGATATTTTTCTAATATCTTTTTTTCTAATTTTCACAGCGGCATCAATCCAACGCGGAAATATTACTAACAAAGTACCTTATCCAAAACAAAAGGAGATAATTTATCTACCTGCTAACACTGGAGACATAGACGCGTGCAAATTTTAAAATTTCGGTTTTGTCCAAATTTTTTCCTAAAAATTTATGTAAATAACATACAACACGCTATAACTAGTCCATGTAGAGCTTAGCACACGAAATCTATTCTAAGGAACTTAAAGCGCGATTTTATAAATTAAATAAATTCTTAATATGAGAATTTAAGTGCCTATGACATCCAATGATAAATATAATATCTAGAACCTGTAATTTAGTTGGTAAGTACTTTCACTTTACTTCTAGAACTAATTCTGTGATGACTACATTTCCTGTTGGGAAATTATAACACACGGTTTCAGAAAGGAATAACCCAGCAGGAAATTAAGTAAAGTATCAGTAGCCTCAAAAGAATAAGTAAAGAAAGATACTATTTGGTATAATTTTTTCTACAAGCCATTACTACCTGCATTACATTATATCAAAAGTAACGAAGAAGTGTAAATGGTTCGACCAAATTATGCGTTTCTCTTTCGAGGTCGAGATCCGATTCTGGGTAATGACTTTAGTAGCTTATTTTATCATCTATGACATCCAATGATAAATGTAATTGAATCTTTAATCTAGTTAGTAGGTACCTCCACTTTACCCGAATTTATTCCAGAACTAGTTCAGTAATGATTATACTTCTTGCTGGGAAATAACAAACAATTATTTTGCAAATTCAATATTATACCATACCATGAATCAGCAACGCTAAAATGCTGTTGACATCTAACTTCTTTTCGTTTGTATCAAAAAACGAAAAAAAACATTTGTTATTTTTCTCTTTTCTGCTTTAATTCAAAACTTAACCATAACAATAATAGCTAAATTAAAAAAATAGATCCGAAATTATTGTTATTTGTGCAAAGAATGAAAACTTTAGATGTTCAAGTTGTAGCGGGATTTTTCGGAAACTAATGAACCAAATTTAACAACTAGGTGGCGCTAAAAACAAAATTAAAATGAGGTACTTTCCGGTCTCCTTTTCGATTTAAAATTTTAGGGCCGAAACCCACCCTCGCTTGGCGGGGGTGTTTACGAGTTTGAGCGAATTTAGAAAAAAAAAATATATAATAGCTTGCTTTGTTTGACGACATAGTGTGACATTTTAACAAGTTGGACCTCATTTTCCGCGGGGCATCTTGAATTAAATGAGCCTAGAGGATGAAGACAGTTATCCACATAACTGGGATAATGATGATCATGTAAATTGTGTATAATATAGGTCATTATTTGTCTTTGCCAAAAAAGAAAAATTTGGGGAAAAATACCTTCCATCAGAAAACAAGAAATCTACATAGACTTTTTTTAAGGTATTGCCTAAGCTCAGGGAACAACCCTATGTTGCACACAGCACAGTTTAGGCGGAGGGAAATTAGGAAAGGGGGGATTGGGAAATTAACCTGATAGATATTGCAAGTGAGCCACAATTTGTTTGGCATGAAATTACTGTGCAACATTCCAGTGGCTTGGTAAGTACAATTCTCGTCAGTAGAATTGCCTCAACCACTGGTACCCAGATATATCGCCGCGCCCTGTGCAGAATTTTAACCTACGCCAACAAAGGAAAAAATTTGCAGACGTGCACCTCAGCCTGCTCGGCCACCGGTATGGGACTAATGGAATATTTTTAAAATAAATAAAATAAAAATAAATTGTGCTCATACGCCGTCGAATGTCCATATTCTTATGACGTTCCTGTATTATATTAGTTCCATACTTTTTAAAATTGAGCATATCAAGTGTCTTCTCACGTAAGGGCGTATCTCAGAAAAATTGTAAATTGAATTAAGACCTCTAGTATAAATTCTAAGGCGTTATATTTTAATCTCACGAAGGCGGTATCTTAATAACTGACATTTTGGCGAATTTACTTATTTTTTTATGGTCGCATCTTAAAATAATTAAAATTTAGTAATAAATAATTTAAATGTAAACAGCACCAAACAATATTTTATTGACACAATTCCTAAACTTCACATTAAAAATCAATAATTTCTAAAAATATAAAAACTGAGATATGCCCTTACGTGAATCGACCCTCGATATGTTATATTGTAGGAATATAGAGTTACATTACATAGTATGTTATCCTAAAGCAATTGTAACTCCGTGTTGTGTCAAAATTAAAACAATTAATTAAAGGGTGTTACATTTCACAATCACAATCCTCAAGATGTTTACTCTGGAGGTGGAAACTCTCACAAGGCATGCTTTGCGTGTACTTCGACTTGCAGTTCACATCAATTCCCGACCAAACTCAATACAGAGAATTGTGCGTGTTTAATGCCAAAGGATCAATTATAATTTGCCACCAATCTGCAATGCACCCTTGGTGTATTACCCCTTCTTAATTAACCTGAATTGGTTTGCGTGCAATCCGACTAGGATGCCTTTGTTTACCCGTCAATGTGTACCAAGAATTGAAAGATAAATGAATCCAGCTCATGAAAGATTCAGTCCATAGCACTTGAGTGTTCTTCAACCACTGTGGCAAGTGGTCGTGGCCAATAATTAGCTAACTTGAACAGGTCGGGTTATCATTATCAAAAATTTGATTTCACAATTAAATAAAGTTGGTCAAGAATAGTTCAAAGATACTTCTGGTATCGGTGTTCGGGTCGTTTTCAAAAAATGTTATTGAATTTCTAGTTTTGCTAATGCAATGCGTCACATGAATAAAGCTGAGAACGCAACTAACTACAGCTAAATAGAAGTGACGCACTTTTAACACCCTAGGCTTCCTTATTAGCTTTAGAAACTGTTTTTTGCCCAATTATATATGCATGCAACATGTAGCACGTAACTGATATCAGTAGCGCTTTGTACTGTGAATTGTAGGTCAACGAACTGGTCTATGCGTGCGACTGAATAATTAATACCGACAGCATAAACATTCTCACTTCGGAAGTTTTGCTAATTTCACGGTGACAAATCGATATCATACCAAAAGGGGCTCGGCTAATTTAATATTTACAGCTGTTATTCCACTTATCATCCCAACTTTATTGGGGGTAATTACGGCTAAGCCACGAACCTTTCCTCATCACACTCATCCTTCTCTGGTTTCCGAATGACGTGAATATGAAATTAATTCTCTATCCACTTGGATCTTCTTATTTATCCGCAGTTAATCGTCATATGGGCAACATACTCATAAAATTTTAATGATGTGGGGCTTCAATATGTTACAATTCGGAACACCATCAGGCAATAGTTGCCTGTCCTTTCCTCTATGAAATTCCATGCAGGCTTAAGAAATGTCACCTTTGGCAAATGCAGCGACACACATGGAATGAGTGGTGGACGTAGAGCCAACAAAGATATTCCAAAATTTAAAGATTGTATTCAGTGACTCAGAGCAGGAAAAATTTATGTGAATGGATCGTCTGTGCCACAGACTGTGTAGTTTAGTTGAGAATTCATTCCTTTATTTTGATAAGGGTTCAACCCAGAAGTAAGAAATTCTCTTAGCTTTGTGGAGCAATTAAATTATACGACTGCATCCATTCAATATTGAAGTAGCATAAAGTTTGTTTAGATTAGTTCATTCCTATAAAATTCTAATTTTAGGGCCATAACAATAATTGTGCTCCTGAGAATATTTAGGCCATTTAAGTGGGAAAAACACCGGAGGCCTAACAGTGAGATACGATTTTTATATTGCTTTTGATCTATCTTGAAGTGCCACCCCATCATTCGTAACTCTTTCCAGCCGAAATTAACAAGTAATAGCTAAATATTTTTTCACTACTATGGTTTTCATGACGATACTTAAGTACAAAAATTGTATCAGTAATTATTTAAAACAACAATTAGTAAGTTCATAGGATCTATTGTGAGGAGAGAAAATAACCATAATAATAATAAATAGCATTTAAATTTCATATGAGTAACATTGATATAGTTTAGTTCATAATCCACACCCGAAAGTTATTATATAATTTGTTTGATACTTTTGCGAATAAGCACAAAATGCAAACACATGGTGGACGTAAGCATTTCAAATCAAATTTTTAAGTGAAATACTCTTGAACTACTTATTGTAGTCGAAATACTTTCTTTATTTTACTTAGAAAGAATAGTTGTCCATTCATGTGGGCATTTCTGAGAAGTTTTTTCCAACAACGTCGAACTGCAATAGTAGATCTATTGTCGTATAATTTAAATGCAGTAATATTAGTTGTTTTGTAATTAAAGGATGGGTTCTATTTTCTTAGTTCATATTCGGTAAGAGTACAAAAATCTTGCAGTTCTTGTGCTCTGACAATTCTTTTAGGATTTCAATAAATATATCACCGCTGATTTCGAGACAAGATTTTTCTGTAATGAGCCTCTTTCATTACCTCTCTTACAGATGTATGCAATGTACATACACCAGATTCTCTGGAAATGGATAGTTACTTTGTTAAGTTCTATAGTATACACTTTTACAGAACAATGTTACACTGCCTCTTCTAAATAGTTTTGAAAGTCATGTGTAAAAATATTAGAACCTGCTCTACCGAAGCCTTGATTAACGTTTATGTGACTTATTTCTCCTTCGTTGCTTAAAAGGACTTTGTTCCTCAAACCGTATGAGAAATTTTAAAGGATTTGTTTTTATGATTTCTTGGTACCGTGTTATTATTGTTCGTTCAATTGGAAATATGTCGGTATTAAGTCAAGTCTGTTTCTTGAAGTTAATTTTTTGACTTCCACTCAAAATAGGCGACCATCGAAATTGTTTCATTTCATGATTAGGAAGATTGGTCGACCATGTATCATTTACAGCCACCTCCTGAAGGAGATGTGTATTTCAGATTTTAAGCCTCAAGATCCCACCACGGGAGGATTGGGAGCCCGACTCCGTAATCCCCCCTCGGCACACCTGATCTTTTACACGGATGGTTCAGAAATAGAGGGGAAAGTCGGGGCAAGCATCCACTGTGAGTACCTGGGGGTAAGGATGGCACTTCACCTCGAAGATCACACCACGGTCTTCCAGGCGGAGGTCAAAGCCATACTGGAAACGGGCAGATACCTCAAGTCTTTGCAACCTGACGGGCTAAATATTGCGATCTGCATGGATAGCCAGGCAGCTATCAAGGCCCTGATGAAACCCTTTGTAACATCCAAGTTAACACGGGACTGCAAATACGAGCTTAACGATCTGTCCCGGAAAAATCACCTTAGCATTCTATGGGTACCAGGCTATAGCAGCATACATGGAAATGAGAAAGCAGAAGAGCTGGCGAGGGTGGGAGCCGCTTTTGGGTCTCAAACGTCCCCTACAGGTATGTCGATCAGATATCTACTTGGGCGTATTGCAAACTGGGCGAACGACCAACATTTCCGACTATGGGACGTGACTCCGGTCGTCAGTACAACCAAGGAACTGTGGGGCCCACCTAATGCTAGCTCAATGTCCAAACTTCTCCGGTTAAACATACCATCACTGAGACTGCTGGTTTCAATTCTGACAGGACATGGATTCCTTAAAGCGCACCAACACAGAATCGGCCGCTCTAACAACGCCGACTGTAGGGGATGCGGGGATGAAACGGAGATTGTCATTCATTTTTTGTGCCACTGCCCGTCACTCTCGGCGAAAAGACTCAGGCACCTGGGATGCTACTTCCTTCGTGTGAAAGTAGCCATTTTAAAAATGGATGAGGTGGCTCCATTTCGGTTTACGTATAAAAGCTTTATGCGAATACCAATCTAATAGGAGCGGTTTTTTCATACAGGTACCCGTCTCATGCGGGTACCCATATCACGTACCCGTATCACGGGTGTTAGAACCCGCAAACCCGGGTATCCGGGTGTCACCCGTGTTATACGGGTATCGGGCGGGCGGGCGGGTACCCGGGTACCGCCCGTCAATTTCGATCTATTACCCGTGAGCCGATATATCGGGTTTTTTAAACGTCGTCTTGTTATTAACTAAATTGTTTCGTTCCAACTCTGAATTCATTCCGTTTGAAATGACCCAAGTATATATAAGTATATTATATGTAAT
>QYTT01079811.1:0-19636 GCA_006980735.1 Dasypogon diadema | reverse complement strand
TTAATTATTTATTTTTAAAGTGAATGATATAACTCAATATTCTGTGAATATTTCAAGCGTTTACCTGTTGCCGTTATCAATATCGAGCAAAAACGAGCAAAAAAATCACGTTTGTTGTATGGGAGCCCCCTTAAATATTTATTTTATTCTGTTTTTTAGTATTTGTTGTTATAGCGGCAACAGAAATACATAATCTGTGAAAATTTCAACTGTCTAACTATCACGGTTCATGAGATACAGCCTGGTGACAGACGGACGGACAGCGGAGTCTTAGTAATAGGGTCCCGTTTTTTAACCTTTGAGTACGGAACCCTAAAAAGAAGTCAGATAGTATCAAGGGTATAAATTGTATAAACACTGATTCCCCTTAAGAACATTAGGTGATAATTGCGATTACACTGCAATTCAAAGCCCTCACTCTCTGCAAGATCACTGGAGTACTCGCTTTCAAGATACGTTTATGGATTAGGAGACTCCGTGATTAAGGTTCCTTAGAAATTCTACTAGATACCGGACAGCGTTTTCTGCGCTTACCACTGAGATTTGTATACCATTTATACCGTTTCAAACCACTTCTCGTTTTTAATGGTCAGAGTAGTACAAATATAGGATTATCCTGGATGTGGACAAATTTCGTCAACCAAATATTCAACGGTCGTCACTACGGAGTATAGTTCTGCCGGGATACTAAAACATTACGGGCGGTGCCTTTCTACACAAAGTGTTACAAAGTGTTAAACAGAAAATTTCAGAATTGACTAGTGCAAACGTCACCCCTTAGATGGACTGTCAAGTTTTTTGTAAGTTTAAGTTTGATAACCGATGATCATAAATACTTAAGACTTCCTAACACATCCCTTCCCCCACCTGCTCGTGTCCATCTTTTGATCTTATATAATATATTTACCCTTTTCACTTCCTTACGGACGGAATTTTAAAAATCCTGTGTAAGTGTCTCATAGTGTGGACCGAATGATTTCATATTGAAAAATATATTTATAGCATTGTTTGTTTGGGCGCCAAATTCCTTTACACCTACAAATACATTTAAGTATGTATCATGAAATGCAGGCGCTTGTAATTTCGATCTATTAAAAATATTTAACCCTTTTTTTACCCGTGAGCCGATATATCGGGTTTTTTAGACGTCGTCTTGTTATTAACTAAATTGTTTCGTTCCAACTCTGAATTCATTCCGTTTGAAATGACCCAAGTATATATAAGTATATTATATGTAATTGAGCTGTATTTACACTTTCTGAGACTTTGTTTTATTCGCTGTGCATTTGCTAGAATTAATTAGACAGGTTCACGGCGTCTTATTCTAATTAATTTAGTGTTGACGGTCCGGTCCTAATTAACTTATAACAGTTAATTACAATCGCGTTTGGAATACTAAAACAAAAGATAGGAACGTTAACAATTAGAGGCGACAATTTACGGCTCTACTGCACTATCTCTATCTCAGCGAAACTGATCATTGTCGCACACGCGCTTAATAACCACCCGCACGCTTGATCAAGTGTTGCAAATTAACTGCATGGGACGAGATCGTCAAAATGCGCGGGAGCTATCGTCATTTCCGGCATAGCAATTCAAGCGAAAAATTCTGGGCGCTCTCATCGCTTTTTTATTTTTATTCATGAATAAATTTTTTATCAGTTGTGATTGAAGTCTGATGAAGTTGAGAGTTCAAAAAAACCGCCGGAACTTGAAGGACTACGGCTTCGAACCGAAATTGAAAACTCTTGGGCACTAATTAATTCTTGTGTGGCAAAGTGACGATGACAAATATATTGGCCCCCGGTTGGAAGAGGCTGTTGGTTGGGGTGCGATAGGCGACAGCAATGCCGGAGATGGACGCACTTTTATCAAAGTTTGGGGAAATAAAAAACAGCTCAACTGGGAAGAAATTTACGATATCTCGGGACAAACACAAATCACAACGGAATAAAATCCCTCGACTCGATTCCATATTCAGCACTGGGGTACACGGGTCTAGTCTAAGTAGGAGTTATTTTTAAAACAAAACGACGGGCCAGATTTACCCCAAGTACTTTAAGTTAATAATGATGAGATGCATATTCGGGTCATTGAAGAGCAGTTGCATCTGAACTTCTGGATGGCAGCGTTTATCTATCGAACAGAGGGAACTTTGTTTGCTTCAATTTAACTCAGTGCCAGCTTCGAGTGGAAATCATTTTACTGGCGCCGTGTGTGCAACATCATCATCACTTTTTCTTTATGCCAATGAATTCTACAAAACCTATGTACGCTGTCGTGTTATGTTGATTCAGTTTTTATTGGAGTGCAAATTTATGTGTTTGACATGGAGGTCCTCTTGTTTCCGCTGTCCGCAATCAAGGCTTTAACAGCTCTCACGTGTAAAATGTTTTTAAATACATTATGTAAATAAAGACTTCAGGACTGCGTGTATTTTCCTACACTGTGCAAATTTAAAATCGACTGCATTTAATATACCTTAAATTTACTGAATTATCGTAGCCTTCCTGGTGTTGTGTTACAAAAGCTTTTTTTTAAACGGTGCAAAACTTCCTAGAAAATTTGTAATTTTATTTATTTGTTTTTTTGTTTTTATGTTTATGGAAATATTCTAAGATAATTCCCATACCGAAAGACGATGGGGGCAATGATTATAGATCTCTAAAATCTCTGAAAAGGTCTGTCTTTAAAAATGACAGAATATATCCAGAATGACAACGAAGTGAATTGTTGTCAATCAGGATTCCGTGCTAAATACAGAGCTGCCTCACAACTTTGCGTAAAGTTTTAGAGGATATTTGCTAAGCAATTGATAAGCATCATATTGCGTATCTACTTAAATTGGATTTTTCAAAAGCGTGTGATACATCGTCGTTTGTACACAAAGCTTTATAAATACTTCAAATTCTCAACCCATGCATCTGAAATACTTGCTTCCACTAGAATCGATTCTTGGCCCTTTATTGTTTTCTTTGTATATAAATGATTTATTCATAGTCATTAGTAATTGTAAGCTTACCCTGTATGCAGATTATGCACAAGTATTACTACACAGACCTATTGGCTTACCTTAACATGGTATCTACTCTATTAATGTTGGCCTTGATTCCCTTAACAAATTGTCTACACTTAACAAACTTAAATTGAACAGTAATAAATCTAAATAATTATTCATGAGCAGACAAGACATTGACGGTCCCAACTTCTCACCAATTTATATTAATGTGCAATTATTTCTTAAGCCATTTTAGTGAGAAATTTTGGAGCAATATCTGGTAACAGGCTGACCTGAAGTGATTATGCTAACTTTGTAGTTAGTAAAATCTATGGTGGACTTCGACGTCTTTTGGCATTTAATGATGTCACGCCTTCGTTAACACGTTTACAATTAGTACAAATATTTCTTGTGCTGATTTTATCATATGGATGTGAAGTCTATAATAAGCTGGATAGTATACCTGAAAGAAAACTTACAGTCGCTTTCGACTCTTTTATTAAATATGTATTTAAACTCGGTCGCTATGATCATGTTTTGCCATTTATTATAATAATAGCTTACTTGGCTGTTCCTTTCAACTGTATCATAAATTTAGAATTATGTATTTATTTTCGAAAATAATAAAATTTCAGTGTCCCACTTATTTATTTAACTTCTTACGTTTTAGCAGTTCAATAAAGCGCTGTCACTTTAGTCAGTAGTCGACAATTTGTCGCTCAAGCAATCAACTATTGGAACATTTTATCATAAAATCTAAGGAATTCCTTATAGTCAAGCACCTTTCCTAGCTTCAAACAAAATCTCTTTCCATATTTGATTTCACTATGATAATGTCCACTATCTCGATAAGCACTCTACCGTCTCTTTCAGTTTCTATTCTTGTTATAGTATTTTTTTAAAATATTTTCGTTGTTATTCTTTATTTTCGCTTCTCTTAATTCATAGTTTTCATTTATTTATCCACATTTGGTGGCTTAGCATAAAAACAAGGAAAACAGGTGCCGGAATCAAAAGAAACAGACAAATTATTTTTAAAATGCCCTTATCCAGAAATCCAAATAAAATTTTATAAGATACAATTGCAAAACAGAGTCATAAATACAAAACAATAAGACAAATAATAAAGCAAAATAAAATGAAATTAATTCAAGTGAAACTAAAAATTCATAAGAAAACTAAAATAAACCGTAATCCAAATTTCAATTAACCTGGGAAAGGAGCACAAATAAATATTAGTAAAATGAATCAATAAGATGTGCGCTTCAATACAACGAAAGATTTCAATACGGGTGCGATAATAAAATATTTCAAAAATTTGCAGTATCCAACTCGAGTGCACTGAAAGAACAAGGGGAAGTAATTTCCCAAAGATTTCTGAGGAAGTACTTCAAAACAGTGCTGCACTAACCGAACACAGTATAGTAAAAGTGTAAAATTGCACTTTAGTTCGGTGCAATATGAGTCCTAACAGCTCCAAAGCGAGGCTGCTGAAAGACTGAGGGAGATTATAAGGATTGGGACTATTTATAGGTCTTGGGATTGGTAAAAGATTTGAATGAGAAATGCCTCTAAAACGAGTGCAAGAGAGGAGTGAAATCAAGTCTTTCATTTGAGGGCCAATATTTGGCGAAGGAACGGAATTTACACTTTAATGCTGCGTAATTTGAAAATTTCTATCTTCAATTTAGCTTAGAGGTTGCACTTACATTGCAAGCGATTATTTGATCAGCTTCAATAGGAGTCTGAATCGAGTTTGAAATCTAACATGAGATGTGCTTCTTTTTATACCACAAAAGAGAAGAAGAGCGCATGCCCTAATTGACATTTCGTTAATGCCAACAAATGTTTTGGTGTGGAGCACCGACTTCTAATAAATGGACTGCTCAATTTGCTACCTCATGTGGGGCCAGTTATCCAGGACACAGAATACTTATTAGAAACGAGAGGGAATGTAGTTCCATCCCTTTTTGTTGTTCGGTATCTTATGGATAAAATTGGCATTTATCCTAGACACAGAATGCTTATTCTAAAAGAGGCAGCAATATAAAAGTGGTGTCATTCAATTTAATGCAGTTTGAGTAACATGCTCAGTCCATATTATAGAGGTCGGTGGTGTGGAGAAACGATAGCAAGTTAAAGAAAATGATTGCTAAGAAGATTTCTGAATGTATCGATAGAGCTACATAGTTATTTGCATATTATTAAGAAGAAGATCATTTCACATTCGAATCACTTGGACTGGGGTAGGAATTCTTCATGACTAGTTTCTTAAACTATGTTACTAAATGGTTTCTGCTACTTTGGGACATGGTAAATTGAACTATTTCACGAAGGTACTGCGGCTTTCTGTTTGAAGTAAATATCTAAACTCTAACCGACGAGGCCAAAAGTACTCATTCACATGCAGATAATTTGGCGATTTAGTCTACAGATACCACGTTTCAGTTAATATTTCACGTCTTGAAATTGCAATTTGACAGGTAAAAAACTGTTTACAATCTCACGGTCAGTACACACCTATACCTTTTAGCCTTCAGTTCATTTACTTGGAATTTTGTGACTGAATCGGTTGGTATTCTAAAATGATATTGTCAGTATTGGCTGCTGCTATAATAATTATTATTCTGTTATGTGAATGTCTAATGAAGAGAAAAAAGTTTCTGGGTAAAAGATTGGTTACTTCAAATAGAAAACACCTGGTACTTGAATCTAATTAAATCACTAAGAAATTCGGTAACTACTAACTGAAAGCCTGAAAAATAACCTGTGAATGAGTGATGAGTGTTTTTGAAAAATGCTCAAGATATTGAAACCGTATATAACAAAACAAAATACAAGAATGTGGCCATTTTTCACTGGAGAAGGAAGATTGTTAGATACCCTGCAGTATTTAGCCATCGGGAAATCTTTGGAAAAATTACACTGTACGGCAAAAAAAACTTTTTTTCGGGCCCTGACACCATTACTGCTGATTCATATGTATGTAAAATGTATGTAAATTGCAATATAATCTCCGTTTTCTCCCATCACCCACCGTTTGCGGAGGAGTCCCTCTCTCTATTTTTTATCACTTTTCGATAATTTTTTTCAAGTGTATTATTACAAAGATAAATACAAATTCAAAAATAAATAAAGTATATGTTTTTAACGAATTAATCATATTCTAAATTAAATAGCAACAACTCAAACATTTTCTGCAACAACAGATTAGAATTTCAATCAGTATCAATAAAAATTTATTGCCATGAACTTGATTTGGAGGCGTGAAAAGGATTACTTTGGCTGCTAAATTTAAAAATAAAAATAATCCTTTTCATCTCACCGAATCAAATTTATTGCCATAAAATTATTGAACTATAGAACTTTATTTTTATGGTAAATCCATAAGAGTTTGGCGAGATGAGTGCTAGAAGACAACCGCTCAGTCACTTTTAATTACTTCTGCAAACGTAGTTAATCCTGGTGTAAATCGAGTGTGTCTCTCGTAGAAGAAAGCGTTTCAGCATAATCATAAAATAAAAACCAAAATTATCAAAGGTAACGGTGGTGCAAGTGCTGTACAGCAATTTTTCGTATGGGCTGGTTCTGGCTTCTCTCCTCTTCACCGTAATAACAATGTCTGGCTGGCACAGAGAATAAAAAAGAAAGAACCCCATCGGGCCATCGAAGACTAGCTCGGACTCGGACCCCTCGGACTCTGAGTCTCTGACACGCAAATGATTACTCGCAGCTTGAGCAGAGCCTGGTTGATAATTTGGGCGAGTCTATCCGCTATCTTGAAGGCAGAATAACTTAGTAAAGTGTGCGATACTCTCCACAACCAAGTCTGTGACTTTCATCGAAAGCAGCAGCGACGTAATCATTCGAGGACTACCCTACCAGCCTAATGAGAATGTGCTAAACGTGGTTAAAAACATTGACTCTGTAACCGGACATCCTATCTCTGCATACATAAATGCTTTTCCCCTTAAATCAAAATCTTCTGCCCATGGCAATCAACACAATCCAGTTGTTGTGCGTTTCTCCAGTCAGCTGCAATTTCAGTTTTTTATATACTTTTATTTTTTGTGCTTGTTATTATACATAATTTCTTTTTTTCTCTTTATTTTTTTATAGTTTTATAGCTTTAGTAATAAGCACCTTTTTAGGGTTCCGTACCCAAAGGGTCAAAAACGGGACCCTATTACTAAGGCTCCGCTGTCCGTCCGTCCGTCCATCCGTCCGCCCGTCCGTCTGTCACCAGGCTGTATCTTATGAAGCGTGATAGTTAGACAGTTGAAATTTTCACAGATGATGTATTTCTGTTGCCGCTATAACAACAAATACTAAAAAATAGAATAAAATAAATATTTAAGGGGGCTCCCATACAACAAACGTGATTTTTTTGATCGATATTGATAACGGAAACAGGTAGACGCTTGAAATATTCACAGAATGTTTAGTTATATATTCACTTTAAAAATAAATAATTAAATTAAAATAAAACAAATATTTAAGGGGGGGGCTCCCATACAACAGACATGATTTTTTTGCCGTTTTTATAGATAAAATGGTACGGAACCCTTCGTGCACGAATTCGACTCGCACTTGGCCGGTTTTATTTTCTATAATTATTCACTATGACTAATCACAGAATGTTGTATATACAGCGGGGGAAAGTTTTTAATGATAATTACAATTTGTTTTTAAATATATCCATCATTTACAGGGTTGGACTCGTAATGGGCTGCGCTGGTGTTTGCTTGCTTGTTTATAATATCTCTGGCTTGGTTAGGGGAAGGGCCCTTCTGAGAATCTGGGTCTGGCCGGGTCTGATAACTTATCAGCGCGGTTTATTAATTTTCTTCTGCCATTTGTTAGTAAATATCTCCTTCAGATTATCAATTAATGCCTGATGTCATCTAATTTTCCCAGCCACCGTATTGGCTATCCCCCAAAAGAATTCCACGGAATGCTTCAATCATTTCCATCCAATTAGTTTGTTATGCTTCTTATCAAAGGTACTTGAAAAACTTATGTACAGGCAAATACTAGAATATATGGAAAATAACAGTCTACTAACGGATTGGCAGTCCGACTTCCACTCTTATCAAAGTTGTGAGTCGGCGGTTATGAAAGTAACTTCGGATATCAGGAGAGCTATGGACCAAGAAAAATGTACTGCCTTAGTACTATTAGATGTCTCAGAAGCATTCGACAGCACTAAGGATCGTATCCTTCTGTGTAAGCTTTCGGCCTGTTTTAACTTTGACTCGTCCGCCATCTTCATGATCGATAATTTCTTAATGGGGCGTAACTAACATGTTAGGATTGATAACATATTTTGCAATAACCTACCTTTATCAGTCGGGGTACCACAAGGGACCGTCTTGGATCCTTTGCTTTTCAGTCTCTTAATTAAGGACTTGCCAAATATGGTGAAATATGTGAATATTCAGATGTATGCCGATGACGTACAGTTGTAATTAGTCAGACCAATTGGACTGCATTTCTCGCCTAAATGACAATTTAGCTGGAATTAATAAATTGGACATGTAAGAATAGCCTTATTATGAATCTCCACAAATCGCAATGTATATGTATATGTATAATATTTTGTCGCGTAACATACGAGCAAGGCTAATAAAGTTAGTGATTGTTATTTAACTTGTAATACGGCACAATTTTCTAGTCCTCTCCTGAAAAAAGTAATTTCTGAAACCTGTTTTGCTTTATGTATTTTAAAATGTATAAAAGGACATCATGAGATGACTCATATTCCGGATTGGAATGCTATAGTAGGTTAGCCACTGGAGCCATTGGTTGTAGCAACGATTATGTAATGGGTAATAGAGGGGAGAAAGAAAATCAATCATCAATTTTTGAAAGCTTGCAAGCAGGAAATTTTGGGATTTCCTTCTACATACTCTTCACTGCATTGTTTCGCTTCAGCTTGCATATAAAACAAAACAAGTAAAAATAGTAAATGAGGTTACAAGATTTAACGTAAATGTGGATAAGCAAAGATAGTATACGAGCTAAGTACCCGGCTGTACATTTAGAATTTAAAATCCTTATCGCAAGTTTTTTAATAATATATGACCACATTTAATTTAATTCAAGCAAGTCCAACAAATATCTGTCTGCGGAACAAACATAAATTCGAGTGTTTCTTTGGTTCACGGCATTTACCTGATTTTTAATAATCTCTGCAATGACTTTAGTCTACTTCACTGCACATCGTTATTAAACTCGTATAGTAAAAATTATGTTGCCGATCAGGTTTACGTAGGAAGTGCCTGTCACATTACCACCAATCTTGCGCCATATACAATTGTGAAGGGGCTTTCGCGAATAGGTGTCATCAAATTGAATATTCGCGAGGCACGGAGCGGCCAACAGGTTTCCTGCACGTTGCCAGAAAATTGTGTGGGATTAAGTTATTTCACAAACATGAATTTAAGAAGTCTCAAGTCGCACTTAACGCAAAATATAATAATAGATTGTCGAAGATTGCCTCGACCTCATCAAACCAGGTGCATTAAGCTAACTTGACAAAAAGTTCGAGAAACTTGTGGAAGCAAAGCAATGAATTGAAACCAGCATGAATCAGCTAATTTCTGTCTGAAAATCGTGGAAGGCGGAAGTATCTTAATCCAACTAACCCCTCTTTTCATGACTACCTCTATCTGCATCGTATATAAGCTCTATAGCAAGGATGTCGAGTGGTAGTCTACTGGAGCATAAAAATCCTTGCACTCTTTATACCTTATGTTTTCTATGGTGGCATTTTATGAGGAGACGGTTGTAGCCTGACTTAACGCTATTTTTATGATCACCAGCTACTCATGTAAGTTGCCGCACTTCGTGCATGACGTGCAGAGGTTTTTCTTCGCGGTGCACTTCTAAGTCAAGTGGATGAAGGCGACATATACAGCTGCAGTAACTCTTAAAAGTGCACGAGGAGACAATGTTACCCTTTGTAACTATTAAAATGAAAGATTTTATGTAGTCTCAGAAATAGATTATTTTTACCATTAAGACTATGCGAATTTAAAAGATGCCAACATACTAAAATTTTCCGTGTCTAGTAAATGTTTTACACCTGCAGACAGTGTAGACCAAAGCGATGAAAAGCGAATCTGTTGAATTCCAGACGCCGCAAATTTAAGAAGATTGCAACACTCAAATTGCTTTACTGTTTAGAAGCCTACTACGGACATATAGTTTTGCTTTTTTTGTCCTTGAATTTTGCCCACATTTACTCATTTTAGTTAACTAGAATAAGTTTCTTTTAGGTTAGTCTTAGTATTACACTGCCTTTTGTATCTTAAGTTTCCAATGAATTCTGTACTATAAAAGATTGTAAATCTTGCGTACTATCCCCAGAATAAAGTTGAATTGAATTGAATTGAATTATTCCTCAAATTACCACACATATTTCTTAACTAAAGAAATGGGGCTAAATTGGAAAATGGTTATGTTAAGTTCATACTTAGAACAGTTTGCTATTTTATTTCTGTTAAATTTTATGTGTATAAAAAGGGCTATTATAAATAATCGTATTGTGATCTTAAAGAAAACAAAGAGTGGAATAGCGAATCCCTAGCGTTGTACATGAATATGAGCTCACCACCCAGATTCGACATTCTGGGGTTTCCCAGAATAGAACAGCAAAACGTAAGAAGAAAATATGTATCCCACTATATCTTATTTTTATTGAATGTCTCTATAAAAAGAGCACTAAAATCTCCAGCCCAGTGGATAAAACATATTTTTGAATTGACAGTCGGAAGAGACAATAACATTTTGAGCACAATGAACATGCAACTGAAGAAAACAAAAGCGATGTGCATACTTTGATACATGCTATCTTTAGTTAGTATACAATTCGGATTTTTTCTAAATAGTGTCCAACGTAGAAATATAACAGTTAGAGAGGATATGTTTGTTTAAGAAATGGCATAGATTTTCTACGTTACCTTCCACAAGTGTCAGACGCATGCAATTTTCCTCCTCTCTGTTAACAAAACATTTCGAAACTGTCATTGAGTAACAAGAGGACATTAGAAATTTATTGAATCTGCAGAAGAAAAAGCGATATACATTCAAGATATTTAACACTCTTGTAATTGTCACTTTTATAAGTCTACTTATAAAAATATCTTAACCTATTATTTTTGAGCCTTCCTCTTAGAATTCTATGGGCAAAGGTGCAGTTTCCTTGGGTTGTTATATCTTCGAGTTTTCCTCAGAATTTAAAAGTCGGTTCCCCTTGAAACTCATTAATATTAATATTTTTTTATTTCAGTAAAGTATAATAATTGCAAAAAAGATTTGAAAAATCTTTGCCAGAGATTCCACAACCTACCTAAGTCATTCCAGCAAGTATAACTAATATTTAATGCAAGTGCTTCCCCAATATTGCAAAAAAAAGTTGCCAATATTTATATTCTTATGTAATCCTGTTTTTTTGTACGCTATGTTTTCAAGGTTTTAACTTATTGAGATGTAAAAATACTTAAACCAAGAAACTAAATGGGCCGGGCATTGTGACACCTTGAGTGACACCTTCCCCTTACAATTCGATGGGTAGAACTGGTGTAATTATGTGCTGTCCTCGGAAACATAATTGTATTTCCCGAAGAGTTTGCTACTAATGTACAATTATTCTCAAATTTTTGGTTTTGTAATAAGGAATTATTCAGCTGTTCATGGAAAACGGGAAATGCAACAGCTGAAATATAGAAAATCGACATAAGTTAAATAAACGTTCCCATGGTTTTTGATTTTAAAATCTTGCTTGAACAGAAAAGGCTGTAAGCGATAAAGACAGCGTAACAACGCTAAGACCTTAGACGATAGAACAACGAAGACTAGGCATTACGTATAAAGGAGGAGTTACAATGGTGCAGCTGCGGTTGAAGCTAAAGCGTACCTTGCAGCAGATCGTGCGGTTGAAGCAAAGACTGCGGCAAACTGAGTTACATTTGTGCTGCGAATCAAATTGTCAAAAGAAAACTTTCGCCCCATACTCTTTTCTTAATATTTTCTTAATATTTTAGTATTTTATTTTTCTTTTCTTAATATTTTAGTATTTCGGATGGAACAACTCAAACAATGCAGCGTTTTCCTTCACCTTTTCAATCAAATTTTTTAAACTTAGTTTTAAATTTATTTTGCCATTGGCTTCCTAACCTCAAAAAGCACAACACTGAATATAGCTGCACTGCAAAGTTCAGAATTTGCCAACTTTGAGCTTCAACTTATGCAGCAGCCGCAACCGCAACTGCCCATTGTAACGGACTTCAATCAAAACCTTGTATTTAACTTTTGACAGCTCTTGTTTACGCTGCAGCAGCTGCCGCAGCTGCATCATTGTAACTCCCACTTAAAATACATATCGTTGTGACCAGCCTTTTTGCGTCTAGATAAAGAAAAGAGAAGGAAGAAAAGCGTTCCCCTCAGAACGACTATAGTTTCCCATAGAATTCCATGGGCAGAGTTGTAAAATTTCAATATGTTTCAAGGAATTGTTAAAATTATGTTGTCTGTTAAAATATCTTGTAGATTCCCTTAAAAAACCCGAAGCATACATACCCTGAAAACTAACTATTATTCATAATCTTTTGTTACATCATATAACAAATGCACTTCTCAACCCTTCCCCAGAAATTACACATGTTACCTACGTTGTTTTTTGAAAATACCGCCAATACTAATGCAAATGCTTTACCAATACTGCAAAATGCTGACAGTTTTTAGCTTCTTGTCCTGTACTCTTTGTCTTATGGTCTAGCTAGGGCTAAGACACGCTTCTTTCCGAACAGAAAGGTCTTGAAGAAATGTAAAGATGTAAAACTTATGAAAATTGTGGAAAATATGAATGAGAAGACAGAAAAATACAGGTAGAAGAGCAGATATAAGAACATATAAAGAATAAGGTGAAATCAAATAATAAAACACATATATTAAAAACAAATGTGCATGAAACAATAAAAAAAAACTTTTTGCGGATAATAGCACCAATAGAAGATCTTAAGTTTATTCACATATTCCTTTTAACAGTTTGTGAATTTCATTTGAGAATTTAATTCATATTGTCTACATTGTTGACATAAATTACATTGTCTACGTGAAATATTGCGACGAAGAATACGTGATTGTTTACACGTCAACAATGTCGTAATTTACGTTGTGTAGACAATTTTCCCATCACTGACTATTATATCAGTTTTGAGTTCTGCTAACCGAAATGCTTTGACATATACATAATAGATTTGTAATAAGAACCCTCTTTACTATTTTTTAGAACACTCAGAGATATACTTCCATTTTCAAAGAAAACTGGAACTATAATTAAAGAAAACTGACCACGATTTAGCGCCATAGAAAATTGTATTCAATATGTAGCAACAAATTTCTTTGATTTATATAAATACCTTGGGTGCCAATGTACCACGCACCGGTGCGTCCCGCAAAAATACTTCTTCACATGCAAGGATACCACACGTGGAGTCGCTTTATATTTATTAGTAGTATTTTACTACTATAGGTATCGTTAAATTTATTCAAGTGCCTGGCGATTTTATCGTTACTTAATTATCAAATTCCTTGGATAGGATTGCTGATAACGCTTCGTATATGCACACTTCAAATTACGTGTTTCTATTTATTACAGGACTTATAAAGAAATAAGTATTTTTGTGGGACGCACGGTTGGTACCCTGGTCTGTGAAGAAGTGCTTTTTCGGAGCACACCAGTGGTACCTTGGCTGGGATGCATCATTTGGGATGTTGTCTAGCATCCAACGAGTTAATACAAATTGTATTTTCTGAAACCACGTGTAGGTGTTTAAAAAAATGCTGTGGAATTTCTAAGAAAGATCAGAGAAATTATTATATTTTATTGAAACAAATTTTAATTAATTTTAAAGGGATATAAGGTTTAAGTTCTGAGAAAATCTGGAAGATTTAGCGACCAAAAGAAACTTGTAGCTTTGTCGATGTAATTCTAAGGGGAAAGATAACATAACAACATAACAACACAACAATCAGAAAGAACAGTATAAGTCGGTAGTTTACAAATTTGACTTATGTCCTTCTTCCTTGACACCACAGATTTTTATTATACCTATAACAACATGTTCTTAGAAAAAATTGTAGTTGTTTCTAGGAAACGATTAGCTGTTGGTTTTAGAACCCTTACCTCTGGTGTGGGGAATTCTAAAATCAAAAGCTAACTCTGAAAGAAGGTAATTAAAAACACTGTTCTCTGCTTTGCAGACGACTGGCTTTTATTCAAATAACTCTGATTTGTATACACTTTTTATTGCCCTAAATTACATACTAATCATAAATACAATCACATTTCCATATAAACGAATTACTACCAATTTGTGCTGATTATGTCGAATCGAACAGGTGAACTTTGATTTGAATTTTTATTTACGGTCTGGACATTTGATACTTCTGAATTTGTGAAAAAGAATTTTTAATGAAAGTTCAATATTGCAATTTATTGTGGGAAGAATTGCGTTTGCTTGACGTTTGAATTTTGATATGATTTGAATTATCTGATATGCTTTTATGAGTGGATTGCTATAATTCATGATTAATCGATCGGTAGAACGAAAGAAGCTATAATTGGTTTAGACCAATTATATTATACCCTAGACGTAGCAAAGAAAAGAAAATAATGCGTTTCTATTGGGTGTATGAAAATGAGGGTTTTTTTTTGGAAAAATAAAGCTTTATTTCAATAATTAAATGAATTGATATATTATTGAAAGCATTGTCCATCGGCAGCTACGACATTTTCCCACTCTTCAGGCCAAAAAACCGCTCATATTTTGAAGCTAGGAACGAATAAACCCCATTTTTGATATCTTCAACTGAAGAGAAGCGTATTCCAGTAAGGGCATTCTGCATCGACCGAAACAAGTGATAGTCCGAAGGGGGAAGGTCTGGTGAATATGGCGGGGGAAACAAAACTTCCAATCCACTATTTTCCAAATAGTTTTTAACTGGTGTAGCAATATGAGGCCTAGCGTTGTCATGATGGAAAATTACTGCTTCATGTCTGGTTGCATATTCTGGCCTTTTTTCGTTCAATGCCCTCTTCAAATGAATCAGTTGTTGTCTGTAGAGCTCTCCCGTAATAGTTTCACCAGGTTTTACCTATATATGCTAGTGAATTCTGATTAAAAATAAATATAATTAATAATGGCAATAATAAACATTGTAAGTAAAACTAAAATTTTCTTCAGTTTTACTGACAAAAAATGAATTTGCACATGTGTTTGTGTCCGTGGCACCGAGGGAAATTAACAAAAATTCTCTTCTGGCTTAAATGGAGAAATTGTGTGTCTGCTAGTCTTTATGGGATCGTAGGTAGACTAGTAAATGCTTCCACAACCCGCCATATTTCCAGGAAGGCAAGAAGCCTTATATTTGCACGTTCTATTCGCTCTTTCCTGCAATTTTTCTAATTGTTTCTTATTATTAGTGTACAAACTGCTATAAAAGCTTTTAGGGTGAAGCCAGACAGTTGGAACATTTCAAAACAAAGTAAAATTAAACTTCGCTTCCAATAACTCCCAGGATCAAAGCTACTTCAGAGTTTAGAAATCTTCACGGCATGAGCAATGTAAGATATCAGTTTCCCGGCAGCAAAGCGAAGTAATTCTTCATTTTACTTTAAGAGCACAAATTTCTTGATTGATTGTATTGAAAAAAATTAATAAAACCCTAAGAAAAATATGAATCAACATTTTTACTTTTTTTCAAATGCGAGTTAGAATAATCTAACGATCAATGTCAACAAAATCCTTACGGGTTTTCTGAAGAGATACCACTGTACATCCACAGACCACAGCAACGCTCCCAATAGTCGAATGTGGCAGAATGTTATTGGCTTTGTATTTTGTTACTTCTTTTTGGTAATTGAACGTATTTCATAGATATATACAGTTGTACATTTGAAGACAGCTAGTGCTGTTCAGAAATGTTCAGAACAGTGAAATTCCCTATGGAATAATTTATGAATTTTCTCCATTTAAGTTTAGTTGCTATCAAAGTTCAAAACGAAATTCGATAATAATCGCTTCTCGGGGAACCGAGCAGCACTTGGAGCCCACACACAAAGTAATCAGAATCACCAAACAGACTTGAGAAAAACCATATGGCGTCATCCCATTGTCACACTGGACGCGATGCTATCATTATTGCCTACATCCTGCTCAAGGATTCCAGGATTGTCTGAATTGTCATCGAACTTGCAAGTGCTTGTGAAAATCACACGGGGCTGGGTCCGGGAAAGTGGTCGAAAATCCATAATTCATGGGTTTATTAGTCAGTGTGGCCGCATGACCACCGGGGAGAGAAAAACACCCTCCACAATGGGCCATTAATCTCAAACAGCGTTTTACTGCCAGGACAGAATATCAATTCGGGGTTGAGGATTGTACGGGCCATCTAGCAAAGTCCACACAATATAGGATAAGCCGACTGCCGAACACGACAAAGGAAAGTGATCCGAGGAAGGAATTGAAGAATACGTGAAATTAGGGTCGACATTATTCTGACTGAGCTGGGCTGAACGAAGCGTCTGAATGTTTTTGCTGGTTATTTAGAATAGGTTTCAAGGAGCGGCTTTCCTCTCGACGACGACGGGGAGAAAATGACTAGACGACGTCTTGTGAATAATATCAACAGGTTGAGGTGTGTTTAATTTCTAAATTGAAATTGGTGGAAGGGACCTCGAAATTTGTAACCATTGAGGTAGGTGCCGGAAAGGTGTTCTCTGTAGTCGGCGCGAGGTGATGATTACGTGTTGGTGGGGCTTTTGTTCTTGTCATGTACAATGTGGAAATTTCGTTGCAACTAAAGGTGTGGTAGTGTTGATGGGTAAAACTTCATGTTAAAGTAATGTTGAAGCAGATGACCAAACTTAATTATCAAGCTAATAATATCTAAAGATACCGAAAGTTTAAAGTTTTCACAGCAATTATTTACGGTGGAAGCATCGGAGCAGTAATTTCGGTTATTCTTTATTTTTGAATTGTTATAAGCTTCAAATTTTAACTGTTATCATTTGGATAAATCACATAACTGATATCAAACTAATCTGAAAGACAAGTACAAGGATTTTTCTGTTTGGATTCATAAGCATGTCTGGAAGTTTATTATGCATAATCAAAGATGAAATAATTATCACAAACATGCGACACTGTAATAATGACTACTAAAGTAACAAGGATGGATAATGCTACCACTACTTCTATAGTAAGATATCCAGTTGTAGTGGTTTTGTCTATTTGCTGCTGAGGCGCACCAACACATCAGCATCAAGGAGCAGCCCAGCAGGAAAACTTGGAACCACTTACCAATAATGTAGTTATATAACTACCTACTTACCACGTAAGTCGTACTACTTATAAGTTTGATATTGGAGAACTGCTTACAGAATGCATTCCGTAGAAGACTGGCGGTAAGGTATCATTCGGAAATCACTGGGCTTGAGTGAAAAATATCTCCCATAATCGTTAGAAATTAAAGCGAGTCAGAGAACGCGATCATGGTGGGTGGCATTGGTGAATAATGCGTGAAATTTTCAAGTAGAAAAATTCATAAATAGTGTAATAATAATGTTAATGAACACGGCGTGACATATGATAACAAGGCAAGTACAAAAGTCATCTTATAAATAAAAATGTTAATTGTTTATAACTCTTTAAAGTTATTGCATTTCCAAATATATGAAACGAGTCAGTTGTAGGGTGAGTAAGGGTTGATTAAATTTTACAAACATGTCATATTTCCGTATGATATTTTCCCATATTTAAAATTTAGTTGCACGTGTCTATAATGCTTCTTCTTGTCACGTTGATGGGCTCTCATTGCTCACCTCAATTTTTTACATAATGCATATAAATTTTTCTAGGAATCACTTGTAAGTACTTTCATCAGTCATTACCTCATTTCCTTATATAAGTACTTACATTCTGGCAAAAAGTAAGACCTTACCACCTATGACATCGTGTGTAAAACTAAGCACTTGTATAAGGTACTTGGTAAGTACTTCCCCTTACTAGGAAGTAGTTTTTTAAGCACTTCTGTAAGCTTACCGGTCCTACTGGGAGGTCTCATGCACAGTAAGTAATTATTGAGCCGGCTGAATACATTTAAAGCAAGGGGCAGGTCAATTTTATAACTCTAATATTTATCTACCTATTTGTGAGTCGCTTCTTTGTTAGTTTTATTTATTCTTTGTTCATAATCATTCGTCTCTCATCAGATGGAGGTTTTAAATTGATGATATTTCAACACTACTATGAATAGAACATAAATATAAAATTATATTTGTTTGTCAAATAATTGAAAGCAAAATAAAAAACTCGTACAGTTTCCGTGATGGGGTTAGTTATTTTGGTGAAGAACTCATGTTCACAACATAAGGCATAACTTCATATTTCTATATTTATATAGAGAAAAAAGTTCTACTTTATCAAAAGGTAAGGGTGTGCATTAACGATTACTGGAAAATTCCTTTACTTACCTGCCTTACTTTATCAGAATGTATTTATTTATTTATGTATCCACACGCACTACTCAGTATTGGCGAACGAACTGAAATTACAACAAAAAGGTTTTGGGTTGGGGATAAAGTACCGAATTATGAAATTCTGAATGTCCTAAATCCTGAATGATAAAAATGTTTTGTCCTTACTGGGAATTACGAGGAGTTTTTTAGAATTTGTCTTCCTTTGAAATTCGAGATTCGGGAAAATTGCTAGATTTTGCGAGATATTTTCAGTTTAAGATCTTGTGCCAGGAGATTTGGTTACTTTTCCGTTTAAGTTCTCGGGATTTTGCTTTACAAAGGGTGAGTATCTTGTTGGACTCGTGAAGCTGGAGTGATGCTGGGAGTAACATGTGGGCCTACATGAGCCTACAGGGTGGCCCTACGGGACTCTATTCTTAATTAAAAATTATCTTTTCCTTTAGGATTTTTTCACTTTTGGCACTTTTAAGTTCAAATTTCTCGGCCTCTTGCTGGAGCTTCCACTTGCCTGGAGCACTTTTACCTTTGGTAGTAAATATTTTCTTTCTCTAAATTCTTGTGGTACCTAATTATACTTTTTTGGACTTTCTTACATTTTGCACTTTTTTAAAAGAGTTTTAAGAATAGTTTTACCTTTTTAGAGTGTTTTGTTTTCCTGGTAGTGTTTTAGAGTCATTTATATAAACTTTTTGTTGTGCCTCATTGGATTACTTTTGTATCAGGGTCTGTGCCTTTTGCCATTCTTTTCTGTCTTTTTGTATGTAATTTTTGCGCCAAGTATTATATCTTTTTATATACTGTATTGTATAATATAAGATAGTTTAGTTAAAGCCGCGTATTTTTGAGCCTTTATTATTTATAACGTTAAGTTATTAAAGAACCTACATTCTGTTAAATAAGTTTCGGGACTGAGTCTCTCCTATCAACGTTTAACTTCTTTATTTTTCGTAAGTTGGTGGTATTGTAATGTATTTTGACGCTGAGTTTGAGTGCGATCTGTCATTTAGTTTGTTGACAAGAGTGAAAAGCATAAATTGGTTTGTGTGAAATTTTGTGCTGCGAATGAAATTCCTTGTTCTGAAGCGTTGAAA
>QYTT01079810.1:48849-61643 GCA_006980735.1 Dasypogon diadema | reverse complement strand
GAGAGGAAATCAGTTTGATGAAATGAGGGGAAAATCCAACAGCTATATAACTACAAATGACGATTTTAAATACATTGTAAGATAGCCGCAAAAATGGTTAAGAACTTTCCAGTTCAAAAGAAAAGGGGAATACTTTCAAAATTGGCTTTAAAAAATACTTCACTTCGTTCGAAATCGTTTAAGCATGTGAGTCTTTAAAATCGAATTTTGGATTTTCAATATTCAAATTCAACATTCAAAATTGTCGTAGTGGCGCGTTTAATTCATTTTGAACTTTTTAGAAATAGCTTGCCAAGAAAATCTGAGATTTAAGTGAAAATTTTTCATTAAATCGTTAAACTTTCGTTTTTAACTTTGTTTTTAATTTGTGAAGAAATTTTTTGGAATAAACTAAAATCAATAGTCTTTTTTTTGAAATTTAAATGCATTTTCAATAAGTGGCTTTTTGGTCTAATGATAGCGTATTCAGTTCGGAATCACAAACATTTGTGTTCGAATCGCATCTTCGTTGACTCTTTTTTTCTCTTATTTTTCGAAATATTGCTATTTCTGAAAATTTTGATGACGAAAAGAGTGTTTATATTTTGACAAAGGACGCTATAGAATATCCCAAACAATAAAAACTTTTTAACAAAAAATTAAACCGACGAAAAAAGAAACTGAAAAGCGAAAAATAAAATAAACCTTTTTAGTCTTAATAACTAAGCTCCCAAACTAATGTAAGTAACTAATTTTGAGTAGGCATTGCATTTTTATGTTATTTTTGTTTTGATTATTTCTTTAAAGTAATTTAATGGGCTTCGTTTTGGCTTTATTTTATTTTTCGTTTTTCAATTTCTTTTTTCGTCGGTTTAACGACGATTTCCGACACCCCTCCCCTACCCCTCCCATACAATTCTTTGTTTATCGTGGCATGCCCTACTATTTGCCAACGTATGGCCGTTTTAAGAACAAACACCCTGTATAATGAATTTTCCGTTCATGATGTAGGTAGTTCCATCCGAAATTAGTTACGATTTTTACTGCTAGGATGCAGTAAAGAAAAGAGAAAAGGTAGAGATTTGTATTTGTATTGTACTTTACCCGTAACTAAAAACTAAAATAAACTTATCTGGTTGATTTATCTCACTAGCCGCCTCTGCTATTCTCACTGTTATCATAAAGATGTTTATGTTTTTCAACTTCTTCAGTCGTTGCTGTTTTGCTGATACATATTTACCTTTTGAGTTGCAACTGATGTGAAATAACATGGCATCCTCCATATTAGCTGGAAAATATCGGCTGGTGTCGGCAAGAAATCAGAATTAGGTCAGATGCAATGTGGTCGGTGTTATTTTATAATTAAAGCGTTCGATATCGGAATAAAATCAAAATCAGATCTGATGCTCAGTGTAGGACGTCCCTCCAATGCTCAGTGTGGGACGTCCCTCCAGATACGGGTGACCAATGGTTTCTGGTTTGGGAGGCATTGGGTTGCCGAGAGCACCAGTTTCTGCAGGTGACTTAGGGCTCGCCAATCTGGTTGTGTGGGTGAAGTGTTTCCAGGTTTGCGCACATCAACGAATGCTGCACGGACATTTTTATCTGTCAGCTGAGGATTGGCTTTGCTTACGGAATATGGACAGAGGCCGAGGGGAATTTTGTCCTTCGACTATCAAGTTTGCCGGCCGTACCGCCAATCTTCACCATCAATCGAATGGACTTAAATGGTATAGGCACAGTTCTCTCAAGTGCCATCCAGATTGAATCTCGGTCTGAGCAACCCATTAATCGCCAGGAAGCCTGGATCGTAAATGGCGGATTCTCTCGTGCTTCGAAGGGCATTTGGTCGGTTGACAACACGGCCCATATGGGCCGCATTTGTCGGTTTGCACCTGCAGAGGTTCGCTGTAGCTTTTTCGCACATCGTTCGACGGGTCCAGAGAACCTGTACGGCCTGTGCCAGGAGAGGATCCTTGTTTTACAGGTTCTTCACTTGCCCGTGCTTGCGCAGGATCTCATACCTCATCTGCTTATGATTGCCTCACTCCAGAATTCTGCATACGTTTCAGGAATCTGTTGATTCCTGACCTCCTGAAGGTCTTTAAATCGGCGATTGAAGGCCAGGTGGATCTTCCCTTCAGTTGGAGGCAGCCTGTTCTGTGCCTGATTCCAAAGAAGAGGGATGGGGCTCTTTTGGAATAGATTTTGTTAGTGTTAAGTTTTCATTGTTATATGTTGTGATAATTGCTAGAGTTTTTGTTTCATTTAGGGTCACTTATGTATTTGATGTGTTTTTTTTTATATTCGTATTAGGTTTTGTGCCATTTTCTTTAGTCCTTGTATCTTTTTTCGTGTTTCATTTAATATTTTAAATTGACGCTTTTTTAGGTTGGACTGTTAATAAATTTTCAAATCACATCTGCGAGAATATCAAGAGCACAAGTTTAACAGTGGACAGATGAAAACTTCCTAGGAGTGGAATCTTTTTGAAAAGTTGCAAGAAATTTGATCAGAGCTAAAGAAACAAATTCAAAATTTTAACTTTTCAATGTTTATCTGTTCTGGACCCCCTTTGTATAATTATGACATGTTATTTATCACGCTTCCAGAGACGCTCCTTTAGCATCGCATCAATAAAGCAAAAAAAAAGTAAAAGTATTCGGTTCAAATCAAGTAAATTTAATCTTTTTAATGGAGAGCGCACCCTCTTATTGTAAATAAACACAAAAATAACGAAAAAACGGAGAAAAATGAAACTTTTTACTGTCGCTACTAAGCAAACCTTCTAAGTCAGTTCATGCGAAGGTTTTCAGTCAGCACACATCGCCAGCTCGTCAAAACTTTCTCCCTAAAAATGGAAATGTGTACACAAACGAAAAGGATACAATCGACCAAGGATACGTTCTGACAATGTTGACAGGAAGGAAATTCTGTGAGTTGAATTCAATTTTATGTCTCTGGGAGCTTTTTCTTGATTTCATCCTTCTTTTTTTTTTATAGAAAATAGAAAAAGGATCACCAGAAAGAAAGTCTCCGGTCCTTCCTTTAGTGATCCTTTTTTCCTATACTTATTTCTGCAAATGAACGTCATCTCCCGCCGTTCTGTCCTTCGCATTTTATAGAAATTCCAAATGAAGCTTTGTTGTATTCAATCTTGTGGAAGAGGGTGGATGGATATAAGGATGCAAGGGAAAGCTTTCATACGTGAGCTGTTACACAAGACGTTCACATAATTACAAATTGTACATAGATGGGTATTGGGCTGGTGTAGATATACGGGCCGATATTTATTTTGTCAAAAAGGAACACATCATTATGTTTATTTGTTTGAAAAGGGATCTCATTCCATTATCAAAATAACCGGACTCCTGAGCCTTGGTATGTTCGCACAGGACTTACCTACCCTTATTTGATCAGAGATCAAATTCGAAGGTGACCTCCTTCCGTAACTTAAAATGAAAATGCTGCAAAAAGAAGGCAAACAGGAGTACATTTCGACATTCGACTGATTGTTTCGGGGCGATACATAGTTGTTATGAGGCATGTACGAGTGGGTAAATAGATGGTAGAGGTTGATTGATTCAGTTGCTAGCGAAGATATACCGATTATTTGCAAATGTGTTCGATGAGTAGTTAAAATTAATTTTATTCATTAATTGGAAAAAAATTATAGTGTACAAAATTAGGAGGAAATTTTGTTTCGATATTAGAGGAACATAACATAATATCTGTTGGGTCTAAACCTTTGAAACTACAAGACATGCACAAGAAGAAGAGCCGGAACATTGAACATTTTTTGATGACCGCTTCAAGATAGTGGTACATGGGCTGACGAAGTATATGAGCCCGATTTCGCCTAACTTAAAGCATTCATGAAAAAGAGTTGAATGTTCTCGCTCCATGTTTGGCAGGGGCTATACAAGTTATAAACAATACTGTTTTGTGACGGTTCCCACAGGATTGGACATGGAGGATGAATTTCTGGCCACCCAGTTTTCCTGATCTCAATCCCATGGACTTTTATTTCTGGGGTCACTTAAAGGACCTGGTCTAATCCCGACCAGTTGATTCCAGGGACCAATTGTTAAAAAGAATAACTAGGGCCTTTGAGAGAGAAAGGAGCAATACAAATTTTGATGCCACTATCCAAAGGTCCTGGATTTAACGAGCGAGCTCCTGCATTCTTCAAAACGGTGATCTTCTATTAATGTTAATATTTTCTGAACGTCTGAAGATGTCCGATTTTTTTCTAATAGCTCTTGAGGCGCCTAGCTTTATTTGAAAGAAAAACAATACCTCTAGAGAGATAATATAGCAGGGCGAAGGATAAAATGTTGAATTTTTTACTTTAATTTTAGAAAGTTGGACATTAAAGTGTAGTTCTCACAGTTGCGGGCGGATTGGGGAGTATTAAATACGGTCTGATAGCCAAGGGAGTGCTTTCTAACAAGACCCATACCATTGTCCTCCGATGCGATTTAGGACATTTTAAGTAAGAGCACACCTCTCCAAACATCGAAAATTTTCAATTTAAAAAATAAGGACGAAGAAGTCATTTTAGAGGGAGGGGGAGGGGGGAGGGATCTGGTAACAAACGGTAACCATCATCTCAATGACAATCAAACAGAGATATTCTCTATGCAAATTCTCCATTTGACGCCACTTTGATGCCATTCCCTATTCCTGTATTTCTCTCCAAAACTCTATTATATTCCTATTACATTCATTCTCACTCACTCCTTACATTTTTCTCAACTGGTACATATAAAAACGAATAAACTTAATTAGTAGCGTTGAAAAATATGAATTTATTTGGCGTCATCGAATAGAGAATTTTATCAACTGAAATTAGAAAAACGAGCTGCAGGATACCCCATAGAATCGATTGGTATATGCCGGAACACTCTTTTCCGCATCACCGTTTATGGTATATCGGGTGAACTATTTTTAACACTTTTTGGTTTACTACATTTAAAAATAAGGAGTTATTTTTTTTTCTTGCCACGTCATGACTTACATTTTTCAAATGTGATCAAAAACTATGTTTGTTGACCCCACACTGTTAGTAGTAGACTAAACATACTAGTTTTTATGCAAATTTACCATAAGAATTTTGGAATTAAAGTTTTCTAAATTCCAACCTAACGTCAAATAGACCTTAGCAACTACAGCAATAGTTTGATATGACATATCTAAAATTAGTTGCAGAATAGCACAACGCAAATCACATAAAGTTTTCGTCCATATATATATATATGTATATATTATATATTTTACATAACTCCCAGCTCTATCTACCTATACTCATTTCCTTCTATCTTATGCAATACAAAACCATTCCAACCTACAAACGTAATTTATTTGGAAAGTTGCCAAACCATGTATAGCCGGAGCAACTCCTTTTCGTTTCGAAAGAAGCGAATCGCAAAACAGAGAAAATCTTACATTCGTCATCATTTGGGGTGGGCGCGAAATAAATAAAAACAACACAGTGAGCAGACGATAAAATCATGAAGGAGCAGAATGAAAATATGAAAATATAAATAAAACACATTTTGGTTGGTATTTGTGGTGCATTTCGCCCAGGAATATGCCAGCGGACCATAACGAAATCTTTGTCGAGCAACAAGGACACAAAAATCCTCGGCATGAGCTTCATCGTACTTTCCACTTTTATTAAAATTTATGAAGGGGTTTTCGTTTTGTTTTATTGTTGGTCATTTTTTATTTTTAGCTCCAATTTCAGAGCATTTGTTTCCCTTTTTATATGTGATATATCTTTGCTTAAGTCTAGGGAATGCTTTAAGGATTGCCAGATGTGGCTGGTAGGAAGGGCCGAGTATTTATGCTCGAATATTTCAATAACAGCTTGCACGAATCTGTTTGCGGAACAGAATCTGCATTTTAAATCAGCAATTGGCGTAAGACAAGGACAAAATTTACTAATCAACGTAATGTAAGCAAACCTCGAAGGTGCTTTCGGTGACGCAAACCAATTTTTAGCTTGATTTATTCCCACTCTAAGTACTTTTTCATGTAACGTGACTCATCACAAGAAGTATGATTGATGAGAGCCATCAAACCCTTTTACTCTTATAAACAAAAGGCAAAATTTCTGCTATATCACTTGCCTTAACCCTTTCGTTAATAACTGCGTCCAAGTGGGGCTAGGAAACCCCATTCTATTCAAATAACACCATTTTCATGAAAGCCTTAATCACCTCGAGGTGTGAGGAGATGTATGTAGTGCGCCTCACCACAGTCCATCTATCCAACGAATAGCTTTTCTAATTCTCATACAAAACGCACATATTGTCACTGGATGCAGACGAAAGAGTTAACATCGTCCATCGTGTCCAACAAAAAATCCCAACACAAGCACACCACACCAATAGCTTCTACTGAGAGGCAATGAAAGGACTACTTACACAACAGCAGCATCCACCCCGCAATTGTGGGTGCCAAGCCAGAGGAACGCCATCGAAAAAAGATGATGAATGAGTTATGCTTGAGGGATGAACTTTGAAAGCGTAAGGAGCCGCTTGTATTAGATTATGTCCGAGTGGGAGGCGACTCACTCCAAGGTCTACTTCCGAACTGTTGGGATGTGAATAAAGTAAAAATGCATGTCCAGAGAGCTAGAAATGGATTAAAGATGTAATTCGATACGATCTTATTTGGAAACTAATAACGCTTTGGGTGTTCGCCGGGGAGCACCAGAAAGGGTTGAGACTCAGATGATTAATCGCAGTGCACGAAATTAGGGAGGAAAACTTCATAACTTGCATGCTTCTATTTATATCCGGGGCTGGTCTGTCCCTCCTGCTGAACTGCAAAGTAAACTTCAAGCGTAAATTGAAGTTTCATCTGTTTTTATTACTCGAAAGTTTGCAATTGTTGGAAAATTTGTAAATATAAAATTATTCGGGAATATTACTTGCAATGAAAAATATCAAAAATCAATGTTCCTCCTCTCCCTAGTGAAGGATTTTCTACTAAGGGTGGTTAGCATTAGGGAAGTAAATGGAAACCTCTTTCAGTGAAACCAACGCGGTAGCGGTAAGTGTAAGGACTCCAAGCAACTCGCGATTTCTGTAATTAAAGTACACACATGCTTCACGCGGTACGCGGTAAAATGCAATATGGAGAGATCACAAAATTGACAGTGACCGCGTATCGCAGAGGCATATTGCTTCCAGTTGGTGATGTTTCATTTAATATCATTAATTATTTTTTGGGCTGTGTGATATAGATTTCGTACACCGTTTCAGGTTTGTTACATACACGTAACAAAAGGCATTCAGGAATAAACTACTTGCGTAAATAATAAATACTTTTCTGCATTGACACTTTGGGTATAATACGCATTTAATTGCAAGAAAATATTTGACGTGAAAAATATTTACACAGAATTCACTTACATAATAAATGTGTAATATATGCTTGTTATCATGTTTCGTGAATGAGTTCTCTTAAAATTAATTTTAAATCGCATTTTCCCCTAAAAGTGTGAGGAATTTTATGTTGTCATTTTGGTATACATACGAATAAGAAAATTCAGTGCATGAATAAAAAAACTACATAAAGCTTTCTAAATATTAGTCAACATTGTATATATCCTGTATGACATAAAATCTGTTCAAGATTGGAGTTTTTGCAGTCGACTGCAATTTCTACGCGTATATTTAACGTATAGGGCCTGTTCATAACCGCATATTCTGCAGTCGACTTCAACTTTTACGCATGTAGAAGATTATGACACCATTTAGGTTATGATATTTTTTACAGATTATGGGCCTGAGAATTCAGTTTCTGCAGTCGTCTGCAGTTTTTACGCGTGTCCTTAACTATGTAAATGAAGAAGTTTTTCGAAAATAACGTTAATATTTAACAGAAAGCACTCCTCTTTTACATGGATTTTGATTCCACTATTAGAAAAAGTATTCTCCATATAAGTTATCTACATGTGTAGAAATTTCAGTCGACTGTAAAGACTGAATTCTGGAACAGGCCCTTCTATAGTATACAGAGTATGGACTGCTTCATAATTGCAGTTTCTGTAGCGTACTGTAATATATACATGTTTAGTGAACTATGTAAATGAAGAAATTTTTCAAAGATTCATATAATATTTAACAAAAAATACTATTTTCACATAGATTTCTATATCACGGTTAGAAAAATATCCATACAAGTTAATTATACGCGTAGAAATTGTAGTCGACTGCAGAAAATGCATTTTTAAACAGTCCCATAATGTAGAACAATTTTTATAATCGTGATAGGGGAAGCTACGTAAAAAAGTACCTTTTTCAAATTATTTTCGAAAAATTTCATTACTTACCTACTTAACTACATAAATATAGAAACTGTATTCGACTGTAAAACCTGATATCTTTGCCAGGCCCGTACTATGCAATAAAGGATTGCAAATTATTGCAAGAGGAAATGAGAAAAAGTGCCAATAAATTCATGTGTTGCATAGTTACAGTAATTCATTTCCACATTTCCAAGTCCAATTTAACTAATTTACCCAGGAACGCAACCAAAAGGTAATTTGAATTAGATTTTCTCTCATGAAAGCTCCTTTAAACGAAAAGGAAAAAATTGCCAGTATGAAAAAATTGCGGCATGTTCCAAAAAACTTCATATAAAACATAAGAAATTAATAGGTAAGTGCCTTATTATAAAAGGTCTTTGTATTTTATTTAAACGCAAAAGAATTTGTTTGTTACAAATAAAATTGAAATTTGTTAAAGTTAAAGTTAAGGACATGTGTCGATGAGAAATTTGTTTACTTCCATTTGAAAATTTGGCTTACATTCACATTCGTCCTTTTTGATACTTAACAATTATAACAATTATAATTTCAAATTGTTTCAAAATTTCAAAAAAGTTAGACATTAGGCGTTTTTGTATGTATGGTATTTGGAATTTTCGCTACCCTATTGAAATTTAAAAGATCAAGTTTGTAAATGGACCAATTTGGGCAACCCCTTCATAGGGTTGCTATATGAAACCTCTAACTATATCAAGTAAAAAATCAATAGTTTCTTTCTACAACGAGAACGCTTCAAAGTAAATGGATAAAATTCACTACACAAGTACTTTAGTAAAACCCAAATATCCTATCAGAAAATTAACCAAATTTGGCAAACCCTTCAATAAGAAAGTTGGAAATCTAAACTGTTTTCAGAAGTTTTTATTGGTTTTCGAGGTTACTGATTTAGAGTCTGGAGTCGAACTTTTGAAATCCAAAATCTCAGATTTAACATACCGTACAAGATTTTCTACATTTCAACGGAATGTTCACGAAATGTCGAATATAATGGACACATTTTGCGAGTTGTACGGAATAGTCATGAAAACATGTAAACCAGAACTATTGTAAGTCCAGTAAAAGAAATTTTACATGCGGGCTGTTTTTTTAAAACTGTGATAATTTAAAAATAACAAAAGGTATTTCATGTTAAAATTATGATACATTATTAAAATTCGACAACTGGTTAGAAAAATTACAATACTCCTGTAAAATTTACTTTAATGGATTTACAATAGTTTTGATTTACAGTGGCGATTTATCCTTGAGGTCCCTGTGTATAATTTTGAAGACAGATTTAAAAATTTTGGCATGGCGGATCCAATATGACGGAAGAAATTGCTTATTATTTTATTCCTGGTAAAATGATGAGGTTACGAGTTTTGGAATTGATTATTGATGACAAACGTGAGATTCTCTTTTATACAAGTTCAATATGATAAATGCGATATGGCGATTATCACTTTAAAAATTTCATAGATTGCATAATATACAGAGTAAACTCAAGGTAAAGGGGCAATGGAATATCTAGAAAAGTTAAGATTTAGGGAAAAAATGTTGGCAAGTGGCGGGCAAAAAAGAGCACTTGACTCAGGATCAAATTTAAAGGTCAGATGAATTTCATTTCTTTAATGTAGTTTCCCATTTTTCACATTGAAAATTGAGAGAACAAAGTTTTACGTTCGAGTATGTAATTCATTTATGGGCTAAAGCGATCTATGGGCTCACTTCAAGGTAAAATTAAAGTTAAGAGTGCGTTCACAGGTTGTGGATATTTGAACGGTCTGCAGATTTGAAAGTTAGCTGCGAAAATGTAAAAATAAGTAGCCGGCGACCATTAACTATAAAAGCATTATTTTCTTTTCCCCGCTACGTCTAGGGTATAACATAAGAGAATTTCGATACCAGAAGAAGATGGATCATGAATGTAGTTTTTATGGGTTTAGAGTTATCGTATCTGAACGATTGAATAATCGCATACTGTCCCTTCTTCATGACGGATACATTGGCGTAGTAAAAATATTAGCAAGTAGCAAATATTAGCAAGGAGCTCTAGAAGCAGATATAGAGAGTTTTATTCGAAGTTGTAATAGTTGCGCTTCGAACCAAAACAGTAAGCCAAAGAACACTGCACCGTGGGGAAATAGCTCCAAACCTCTTGAAAGGATTCATTTAGATTTCTTTTATTTTGGGGGTCTTACTATTTTATTAGTGGTTGATACCTATCGTAGATGGTTAGAGCTGAAAATATTGAAAACTACAAATATTGAAAGGGTACTTCCAACAATTATTTACCCTTTTTGGACTGTAGTTTCGAATAACGGGCCGTTTTCTGGATCCTATAAATTTAAAAAGTTTTGTGGGGACTACAACATTCAAGCTTTATAGAGCCCACCCTATTACTCCCAATCAAACGAGACTACTGAAAGAGCGGTACAAACAGTAAGAAAATCATTGAACAATTTTTGCTTGACCATAAATTCCATAAATTAATTCTAGAAAAGAAAATTGAAGAGTTCTTATAATCTTATCATACTACTCCTTGTACTGCAACTGGACAGTCATCAGCTACTAGATTATTTCGCTGCAAACCAAGAGTAATGTTAGATATTATCAACCCAAAAAATAAACTAATTTGTGAGGGTCCAATAAGAAAGGAATTGAAATCAGAAGACAAATTTGAATTTAAGAGATATAAAAGTAAAGAAGTTAGGAAAAATGTAGAATTCAAAATCAATGATGATGTATTATACAGAGTTAATCATTCAAGTTTAGTGAAGTGGATACCTGCCAAAATTGTAAAGATATTCTTACCAGTGAGATATTTAATTAATATAAATGGAAATACAAAACACTCAAATAAGTTTTATGCTGTAGAATATAATATATATAATTGAGATAAATTAATAGTAAAGTTGATAATGAAAAACAACCTAAATCGAGAAAAAAATATAAGCACAATGAAAATGAAAAAGAAAAAAAAATAGTAACAATAGTAAAATTTATGTCAAAATTTACTTAGGATAAGAACATGCCCCTGTATATAAAGTTAAGTTAATTGTAAGTCAGTCGAAATATACATCTTGAAGTGAAAGGTCGTCTTTTGTCTCCCTCCAGGCATAATAAGATCTACCTCCTGGAGTTTGCCTCTAAAGAATCACTGGTTTTGGTAACAGTTTGCAAACCGATTGCATTTATATGAAATTCAGCAAAGTTTTTGTTTTTCATTCGGTTATTATGCTAAAATTTGCGGAAACTTGAATTCCCAACTTTATTTTTAAAATGGATTTATTCCTACTTATCTGAGAGGTCTTATCAGGTGCTTTTCCGTAGGCTCCGCTCGAGGGTCATAGAGGCTACATCTGGGGTGCGCCAGGGGAATTCATTGGGGGCCCTTTATTTTCATAATCTCTATTGACCACATTGTATGACTCATGGACAAACCCAAAAGTGTTAACCTATGCTAACGATATGAGAATGTTTTCAGCGATGTTAGTTTCTCTTCAGTTGGGCTTAAACGTTTTTTGCAGTTGGTGTAGTCAGAGTGATTTGGAGCTCAATATAAATAAATGTGAGACCATGTCGTTCTTTAGAAGCCATGTTAAAAAATTAAATTCCTTGGAAAACCAACATAGAATCACTGACATTGTTTTTGTCCACCAGCTATTGAATGTTTTTGTCCACCAGCTATTGAATTCTAATATTGACTTTTTTCTATCATTCAGTTTTTTGGTGTATTTTTGCACTAATTTGCTAACAAACTCTTTTATTCTTTTAATTTGATTAACAATTGCATATCTTGCATGCTTTTGAAACGAAAACGCTTCGAAGTAAATAAATAAAATTCCGCACACGCATACTTTAGTAAAATTAAAAGATCCTAATAGAAAGTGAACCAAATCAGGCAACTCTTTCTGAGGGTTGCCATATGAAACTCGTAAAATGATTTGTCGTTCAAAATCTCTGTTGTAGAAAAAAATTTATACGTGTATGTAATTTTTTCAGTAATGTCTACAGAATATACAGGGTACACAAAAGGTAAAGGGGTAGTAAAATATTTGGAAAGTTTGGGATTTTGAGAAAAAAGTGTTTTGTACACAATCTGTAGGGCACACTTTGTTGCAATTAAATTCAAAACCATACTAATTACATACTTAAAATAAATCATAATATTTTCTTTTTTACAACAATGAGCAAGCCCGGGTTACCTGACAATGGTCTGATCATCTCGAGCGGCTAGAACAAGTCATTTTAAGATATTATGTATATGTAAATATTTTTTACCCTTATATTTACCCGGAGAAGCCGCTTGTGTACAGTCAGCCTATCTTCTTTTAAATCCTGTGTCAGCGTTTTACTTTTACGAAAAAGTTCTTTATCACACCGCCTGAATGAACTCACATGAGTGTATAGGAGCACTTCTGTAAGAGTTTCTGTTTTTCAAATGTGTTTGTTTTTTAACTTTCATTAAGTTATTCTGAAAAACGTTTCT
>QYTT01079810.1:19846-40733 GCA_006980735.1 Dasypogon diadema | reverse complement strand
CTAGTTTCGACTTGATTTCAGGAGAGGATATGGCGTTAAGTGCCGCCTGGCTATCTGTGTAGATAGATATTTTCTTATTTGTATAATTTCGAAGGAAGTTTTCGTCGGGGCACGTCGACGATGGCATATACCTCCGCCTGAAATATTGTCGCAAGTTTTCCTAGGCTTTGATGTATCCCTGGGTGCGACCCCATATATTCCTGCTCTGACCCCCTCTTCGGTTTTAGAGCCACCCGTATTTTTGTGGTTGGGAACCACGGCTTCCCTATTCCGTATACGGACTCTAAAGGGCAAAAGGAAGTTATATTTGGTTAACGTTCTGTCTGCAACCATATTCACTATTGGCTCTGATTTCATTCTATCAGATAGGGAGATGTGATTCTTAGATCTCCAATCCCCGTTTCTCTCTGACAAGGTTCTGCAATCACCGCTTTCGCCTCCTTCTCAATAGTTTTGTTAAGGGGCGGTAAACACAGTAATGTTTCTATAGAAATCGTCGATGTGGTGCGCATATGGCACCAGAAATACAGTGCATCAGATTTACAGAGTATTGAGTTGAATGGTGAAGTTCTGCCTTATAAAAATAAAATACAAAATGTGGAAGTATTTTTTAATAATAAAATGGAATATTGCGATCAGGGAAATTATGTATTGCAAAAGATTTACGGGGATCTTCGTTGGTGAGATATTGGCTGATACCGCATTTTACTTATTGTAATGCTGTTTACCAAAAACTTGATCCTGAATTCAACCGCAAGTTTAATATTGTTTTCATTAACTGTGTGTGGTTTATCTATGGTTTATCTGTGGCGCGATCATGTATCGACTTGTAGGAATTGGATTTTAGGACTTCTATTAAATATTTATCTAAACATGAGAGCATTATTGTTTTTGAAGAATCTAGTGACAACAACGAATCCTTCTTATTTGTATATTGTATATATTGAACAATTTTATTTATTTCTTTTTAGGCAGCGTTTCCAGTTTGTTTTTATTATTTCTCGATTATGGAATTCTCTTCCCGTTGAGGTCAGGGGACATCGGTAGACATACGAGCTCAGGTGCTTATTGAAATTGCACTTTCTTACTTAGTTTCATTTCTGCACTAACAGGGGCGCAGTATACCTTCAAATTCTAATTCCACGTATATACGAGATTAAAGTTATTCTAATCTTATTGAGCTCATTTTCAATATTATACTACTCTTTTTTAACGGAGTTTTGTGCATTAAATTATTCCTTTTCTCAGAGTATACTCTTACAAAAAATGTAAATCTTGTGTTTACGAACCGTTATAAAATGTATTATATTGTATATATGTAAGTTAATTAATTAATTATGATTTAAACATTTGGTTGGCAGCATGTCTGATTTATTTAGCGACCGAAACAACGTTAAATTCTTGCTTAAAGTTAAGACTTCTTAGCTGACAAAAAATGTTACTATGAGAAAATTATTTTATTGAATTGGAATAAACTGCAAGTTCGTATCAGGGTGTCGGTGTTGATTACATGACTTGGTCAAACAACGTGACTTTTGAAATTTAACTATTTATTCCGTTTACGAAGTTGCAGCTTATTTTATAATATCATGAAAATGTAAGACAATGAAAAGGAGGACAATTATATCCATGGTGCTAACTTGTATATATTATAAGAGAAAACAGTTTTTATTCTTGTTATTATGTAGATTACAGGTGGAATTTGTTTTTTTTGTTTAGAAGTTGTTTTTTTCTGTTATTTTACTTCGATTTTTGCTTTAGTTTATTCTCCGAAGGAATAAAAAGCATAAGTAAATTATATTATATTTTTATTTTTTATTTTAGTACCTTTGTTTTAATGTAAAAAATGTTTGATAATTCTAGTCACTTGTCTTCGATGTTAATTTTACAAAAGTAAGGTCGAAAAATGTAATTTATTATAAGGGAATTGGTTAAATAAAGGTTTTTTTCTCTACTGAATCAACATTCATTCCAGAAGTTTGTCGCATTTCAGAACTCTCACTTAATATCTTTTAATTTTAGCTAAATATCCCGAAACAACATAGAAAACGTTGAAATTTTGTTTTAGTATTTTCTTACCGTCGAGTCCCCCCCTCAGGAATTCCTTCAATAATTTTCTGTGAAAAAAATATCTTCAAGAGCGTCTATACCCAGACTTTTTGTATAATACTTTTTTCCGCTACAAATATGCCCACAGATAGACTTGAAATATTCACAAGAAATTAAATGGGAATTGCTTTTCAGAAGTCAAATAGAAAGTCAATTAAGTAACTTTGAGTACATTTTGCCAAACAGGACGATCAATGCCATTCACCCAGAAATTGGTATTTATCAACGGAGATGATCGTTCAATTAATGAAATCGTTCTAAAACGCAAACATGTAAAAACTAATTAAAAGGATGAAATCAATTGGAAGGGGAATAAGAATTCCTTTCTGTTAAAAAAGGGACAAAAATCCAATTTAATTGGATCCCTACAAAGATGGGAACTTGGAAATTCTTCTCATCTCTGCCCCAGTTGGATCCAATTTGAAAGTTCCAACATTCCTCTGGTCATCCCTTATGTCTTATCTTGACCGCTTCGATTTTGCACATCGACATGAAAGCCAGGATATATCACCTTAACTCGAATCGAAATTCTTTATCTCACTACAACTACCATGATTTTCGCAACCCAGGGGATAAAGGAAAATTTCTGGCGGAGGACAAAAAAGCGGAATTGATTTGACTGTTGACTGACGCACCCCATTCGCTGGAATGATGGTATGTATACTCTTACCAGATTGTGTGCCCCTTTCTCAGTACGTTTTACGTATTTTCAGAAAATATAGATGAATATAGATACAGCGCACAGTGCTGTCTATTCTAATGGACCATGAGTAAAGTGGAAAAGTTCACAGGATGGAAATTCGTTTGGCTTGCTCTGTTCAGTGCTCCTGTGCCTGTGCCTGTCAGCCTCAAGGACTTCTCCAAGGAGTGGAGTAGTCAATTCAAGCGATTAGAAGCAGAAACAAAAATTTATTTTATCACTCAAAATCGTTTAAAAATCAATCAATCAAAGGCTGTCAAGGGCTTTTCACGCAAATCGAATTTTTCTATACAAAACGGAGGAGAACGTTAGCAGTCATTTTTATGGCAGGGAAGAATGCTGATATTGTAACAAAGTGAGTAAATCAAATTCAGCCACTGCCCGCCACCGATTCCCCCTCAGGAAATGGGTCTGGATACGTCTTGACTTAAATGGATGAAAAATGGTCTCCTGCAACGAGTTCGTCACATTTGGACATTATGCAAGCTCATGTCCAAGTGAGAATGCTAATCGAAAGTTGGACAAGGCTCAAAATATGCAGTCCGAAGTGTCTGTTCGAACATATGTCGCAAGATTGTATTCCAACGAATGCAAAGATTTACGCCTATGATTGATTGATTATGTAAATATGCTTTTATTTTTTTTCTGTGAGCAAGGATACATAGGAGCCAAAGAAAATCAATTAATTTGAAACATGTTGGAGTGGATAGGTCCTTCTCACGCACACAGAGTGGGGAGAACCATTTCATCTTATTGGGGATTTTTCTACTTCATTCGTTTTAAATTCGTTTTTCGGAAGACACAGTTGGAAATCCGATTATTCCCCCCACCGCGATCAACTAATTCTACTTCAAAACTTCTTTGGGAATTTGTTTTGATGTTACTAAGAGGTTTACGTTAGGCCGGATATTTTTCATCAAAACATTGAAATTTGAAAGGCACTTACATTTTCGAAGAATTATTTTCCTTTTTAATATTTTATATCTTTTCAAGGACTTCTCGTGCGGGAATAATTTCCTCGGAAAATTAGAGTTTTGACAGAAGACGTTTATGGCGTAGTGGCCGTATCAAAATGATGGGGACAAATTTTGCTCGAATCTCTAAAATGTGCAGAAGGTACTTTAAGTGTGGTAGAATTTTCTTGAGGTGGCGATTCGATTTCTAATGAAACTTTTACTTGAAAAGAAGATAGAGTGACATAAGATGAACATTTTTATTACCTTGCAGAATTTCATCCTCTAAATTTCTGTATCCACCGTCGAATTACTTCTTTTACTAATAAAAGTTTATGATTTATTGTCACTTATTGTTCCGAGAATAAGCAATAAGTCGATTTTTCAAACACATGACTGCGATCATTGTTAACGTTAGGAAACCAGATGTGTAGATATGTGAATGTTTTTTAAATACAGATTTCTAGTATAGCATATCAGATTTTCGTACTGGATATTTCAGAAATACTCCTTTCATGCTATTGTAAAAGATCTAAAACTTTCGGCTGGCCGTGGAAACGCATTGTCTTCCATGTCGAAGATCTAGTGAGTAAATGCGCATGTCGACGACTGTGCTTCAGCCTAACTCCTAAGACATGCTTCAAATTTATCTTCATCATTAAATATCTATAACTTTTTCCTTCTTTTATGTTAAAATCTAAACCCGTGATGCTATAGCACAGAACACAAAAGGCACAGAGGAGTGGTGAGGATTGAATAGATACGTAGTGAAGAAATCAATACATAGCTGCGGCGGAAAAGAGAAGAGGTGGTTTGTTTGTAGCTTTCTCTCAAAGAATATTTCTTGGAAAGAGCGTTGCCATCCTAGTACTATTTCTACTACGATTTTCGCGAGCTAAGATAGATAACTAGTTGATGTACATATTGAATAGCAAATGGCCAAATACGGAGCCTTTCGGAACGCCAGATGTAATAGCGCAAATTGAAGAAACTATTTATACATCTGCCTTAGTTTGAATTTGTTGGGAAGCTTATCGAGCTAATAAAAGTTTGGTGAGTTAGGCTAATAAAAGCTTTGAAAAACCAAACAAATCCAAATAATAAATTTCATTTCTATCAGCAGCAATACACATCTCAGGACAGAAGGTCTTTGCTGACGTACTGATAACTTTTAAAATTATAATTCTTTTGTGCACAAACTTAAAAACTGAGTGCTTCAGAAACTGCAGGTATCGATGGAGAAATGTTCATTTTTGACCTGGGACCCTGAAAAAATGACCCTGAAACAGTCCTATAAGGCCAAGAGATCCCATCGACAACGCTGAACCAAACGCGACTTGATCATATTTGTGTCCACTAGTTTAGTACCCGCTTGACTGTGAATATAGATCCCGACCCTCACATTATGTGGTGGCGCCATTAACAGGATAGCTGCATTGTTAACGACAGAGATCCTTCCTTGAAACACCCTTTAGTAATCAGGTGATCTCAGCGAGCAACCCTCTTAACCCGTCTGCGTAAAAACATATGCCTGATTGAGCCACCCAATCTACATACAACTCCTCTCTGCCAGAGATGCTTACGGACGAGCCTCTTCTGAATTCGAACTGTGGCCATGTGCATATTGCCCCTAAAGCTAGCAGTTATCCTGCTGTGACCGCGATCGGAGGACAACCTGTCTCCTTAAATTTGAGGATAAAGAACAAAGAGAACAAACTCAATCTTTGAGGACTTTATGTTTAGTGCACAGTCACTAGTCCAGGATCTTTTATAGAGCTCTCTCTACCAGTTAACTAATTGTCGGAAGGAACTTACCTGAAACCAGATAGCTAGGTCGTCGGATGTCCCTACAAATCCACCCTGTTGAACTGTTCTGTCCTAGTTCAGCCCTTATCATCTGGTGTTTTAGCATCGTGTCGATATAGTTGCATAAAAACAGTTCAACGGTTAGAGTTCTCAGAACTTTACGAATGACTTCTATTGAGACATTGCCCCCTTGATATCAAGGAGTATTCCGTGCAAGGCAGTTTTGACCAATCTGTCCTTGCTGATATATTTTTCCCTTTAAGCCTTTCATTAAGTGACGCATTGAGAATTATTTCAAATGTTTTAAATAGAAATAATGTCCAGGAATGATGTAAAATCACAATTAGTCCAAGTGTCCAAGATGACAATTTCCCTGATTTTCTGTAAAACATGATAGGCATAATCCCATCAATACCCGTTGACTTATATGGTGCATATGATTGAATAGCCTCAGTCCTTTCCTTTGTAATTATACTCTGAATGACACCTAGATCTGGGGTGTCCGAGTACCCAGCAGAGTTACTGCAGCAGTCAGTATCCAAACTCTCAGGACAATAGGTATTAAACAGCAGCTCAGGATTTAATCACTGGACTTCGCTCAGGAACGATCGCTCCTTTTCAGAAAGTAGAGAACGTTGGAGTCCTTTGACATGACTGCCTTAAATCTAGCGGATTCACTTACACTTTCTATAGATTCGTGGTAGCTTCTCCATGTCGCACCTTTCGCTCTTCGTATAGAATGACAAAATAATTTTTATTCTTTCAGTGTTTTCTACAACTATCATACATGAAGTCTAGTCAAAAATGATAGCACGAATCTGAATTCGAATGAAACAGTTTAGATTAGATTTGTTATAGTTGAACTCTGCTGTCAGGGTTTAGTGGGATAACCACTTGCTGCGACCCGTTGCGATGAAGTTTAGCGTTACCATCTCCTTTTTTATGCGGTAATCAGGCGTTGGTCGCTTGATACCAGAAAAAAACACTTGTAGTTTGTAGTTAACAGATGATTTTGTTAATAGTAAATTTCTTGGCAACTGATTTAATAATTTTAAAGACAATGACTTTACTGATTAACCAACACGCGATTTTTTGACGCTGGCTTACTGGTTGTTACTTTTCTTTTTAGCACGCAGGAGCCTTACCACTGGTGGACTCTGGACCCTCCTGGTTTGACAATAGAAACACTTGGTCTATTAACATCTTATTTCACCAAGGTGGATAAGAATTCTTGGAGGGCTTTTGCACTGAACACGATTTTTTGAAAGCCGTATTGATCACTGCGGTTATATCACTCTTACAGCCTCGTCTATTGATGAGGTTGTATGGAGTATTTCGCCGGTGGTTCCCATCCTTCCTTCTAAAACGACCTTTCTAAATTTATAGCAGTCTCTTCTCACCGGGTTTCCTTACGGTCTAAAAGGTTCGGGAGATATGTTGATATTGTAGATGATCCAACATGGTCTGAAAACGACCTCATGTTAGAAACGCTGGAATTTCGCATCTCTAGATCGTTCGGTTTAGTGATGAATATTACGTCTAAGATCTCTCAAGGTGAGTATATTACTTATATTGCAGATACTTAACTATATAGATGAGAAAATAAAGCTAAATAGGGACTGATACTGATATTGATACACTTATCGTATGATGAGCGTACAAATCATATCCTAGAACCAGGCTCGTCCACTAGCTTGCGGACTTTTACCAGTGGAGGTGGGCTGTTTTAGTAATGCGCCATATATGAGGACGTCAGCCGTGCCGATTCCCCATTATTGCGTTCCCATTTGATCACTGTTAAATCCTTGGAACTGCAATTAGAAATCAAAAATAATTTCATGCTTTTTCGATAGAATCCAATAACCTGTGGCCTACCTGCATTCTTTTAGTAGAAAAGTGTGTATTGTTAAAGCTTCAATCCCTGAACCATGTCATTTCTGATCCATTGCTCCTGGATTGGAATAACATCAATGCTGTCCTCCGTTAACAGGAGAGAGAGATTGTCGGTTGTAAACTTATTATGATGCCAGTCGATCTGGACCACTAACATTTGTGTTGTTTTCGTTGCAACCATTAACTCCATCGGTCATATCCAGAGATTTACCGGTTTCAACCTCCTTCGAGTCTGCCGAACTGTGCTTCCTTTCCTGAGTGACCACCCCCTACGTGGATTCCGTAATCTTTTGGGGTAATTTAGGCAGCCGACAATAGACGTTTATCTGCATCGAGATGAAGCCGCGGTGAAGTCTACGACTGTTTTCTTTCTGTGTAATAACGCTTCTACTCTATTTTCCACTCGCTACAGGAAATACAAAGGATTTTGGGAGCCAACTATCTGAAGTAAGACTTATGGTGGTAAAACTGTTTCTGGTGTCAATATTTTAACCCACGGATACTGTGAGATCCCCAATCGTGGTGTAACCTGAAGTCGTGCATTATTCTACACTTCTCCATTTTAGCTACACTATTCTTGAGAAATTCAAGAGAGTATTGGTCCATACAATTAATGATTTTGACCATCTATACCAGCCTGAGGCATCGTGCTGCAGGGCCGGACTTGTTGAGTTTTTGGACAGGTACTCAAAGAATAAGTTCATGATGCTCCTCCTACAACAACAGCATCGATCAAGTAAGACAGAGAGTGAATACCTTTTCACGAATTTTTGGCCACCGATGCCTCGTCTGACAACTTCCATCTTCCTCATTCTGTATTGCAAGCTATAACGACTTCACAGTCTACAACTTTCGGGTGAGCCATCGGTGGACCAAAAGTAGAGAAAAAGCATTGATCCATCTTGGTTGACCGTAACTGATCTAATTTTTCTTGATGTATATGGACTCTCGGTCATCAAAGTCTTCCAAATAAAGAAAACCAGCAGTGCTACATAGAAAATACCTTTAATTTTCTCGACATACGTTTCGGCTAATCTCTTAGCCATCTGCTGGAGTGATCTAGTGCAACATAAATTATAATAATTGGATGTATTGTACAACCAAATTTGATCACATAGAAGAAAATGCTATTGTTTCTTATGCTGATTCAAAATGAATCGATGAACTGCTTGGCAGTGTAAACCTGGGAAGTGGTAAAGACGTAATGTTTAAGATTATTTTTGGGGGAAGACACGACGTTCTGCAACTTGGTTTTGTATATTTGACCAAATCAATTCATCGTGCACAGAACAGTTCTTTTGTATTAGCTCGGTGCTAACGTTACTTTTTCTAACAAACCAAGAAAGATTTTAAAATATGCTTACGAATTTCTTATCTCCACACCAACCACCAACTAAAATCCCTTACCAATGAGAAAGAGATACCCTCCCTTCTAAAATATTCATGGGTTGAGCGAACACACACACCACTACGAATCTAAAAGTCACCGACGTATGATAATTTGAAGGATGTGAGATCTGACAGCACCCAAGAAAGGAACATGAAAAAGGTAAGTCAGGATCTTTTTGAAAGGCTCGCATCACGTACACAAATGACCCATACAATCACATTATGGAAAACTGAAGGGAAATCATCCAGGAAAGAAGAGAATTTCTTTTTTTTTGTGTTCGAGTACACCGTTCCCGTCTAAGTTAAGCCGAGAAGTTCCCCGTGACTGGGTAGTTGAATTCGATGGCAAACAAACGGCGGGTGGGGTTGGGGTTCGACATGCAAAGTAATGTTGGCTCCAACATAAATTTCTACACATTGTTGTGTACGTGAATATCCCTCTGACGTGCCGAGGAAAAGGGACCAAAGAAATGCTCGTTATATATGCTCAATGTAACGGGGTGGAATTCTCGTTTTCCATGGAACTACATCGCTGCTCCATAAAGCTAAACATTTTCCACCACCCCCTATGCCCGGCAGGATGTATGCTTTTGTGTACCCATGTCACTTTACAGACCACGTCTTTGTATATGTATGCAACCGTCGAGGGTAGGTAGCATTTTTTATATTCCCGATTTTATTTTCCGCCCTTATCTTGCATACACTTACAAAATTTATATGTGAATTTTATGTGTGTGACACAAAAATCGATTTTCCCGTTGTCATAGATGATTTCCCTTCCACCCTTCCTGGGTAATAAGTTTTAGCATCCTGCAGGAATATCTGGCTTACTTTTGGCCTTAAGCAGAAGAATGGGGTTGATTCATTGCAATAGGATTTCAACCCTTCTGTGAATTTGAATACACGGGAGTGCACCTTATCTGCTCTTGGGGTTGAATTTGAATTTCTCATTCGCCAGCACCTCACCCTTCTCATAATTTTAAAGTGAAATTAAAAAGGGACAAGAGTTGAACAGCGCACACAATTTTAAACAGGGAAAATTCAAGTTTCGTTGCGCAAGCGTCCTCCAAAGGTATGCAAAGCGTATTGGGGGGAACCGGAGGGAGCGCTTTTATTTTTTATTGGTCGTAAATTTTAAATTGGGGGCGTGTTTTACAGCCTGTCTAAAGCGAAGGTTAAACATTTTTGAAGAGGTACATTGTATCCAAGGACCAATATACTCCGCACGTACATAAGGTGAGTCGAGGGATTTTATGCAGGGACACGATACGAGATTTCGTTGAGAATAAATATTTATCAAGTCCGCAATTATTATGGTCATGTCTGTAAATATATAATTAGAAAATTTAAAATGAAAAAGGATACCATGACAACGTAACTCAGATACTGGGAAACGATTGTCGAATTTCAAAAAAGTTGAAAGAAATGCATTTCTTCGTATTTCCTTTGGGTTACAGCGGTATCCGGGGTCCATTAAAGAGAAATTTGTTTAAACTTAAGGAACTAGGGAGCATTTCAGGAGTTTACATTTTCAAAGTTGTGTAGTTGTGAATAATATAATTAAGTTTAGTCCTAAATATCTATTTCGGAAATGCACTGAGCTATGAAATCAAAGACCTGTCGAATTTGTAAGAGTACTCGATGTTCCTAATGCGTCCACTTTAGATGACAGTTGAAGTCCCTTTAATTTATCTTGAGAGACAATTAATCTTATCTGTAACTACAGACTTCCCTTTTGTCATTCAGAAACGTGTGAATTCAATTGGCAGACTTTTGTTGTTTTTCACATTCGCCTTTTTCACACACAATGATAAACAGAAATGTATGATTTTCACTGGTTGCCATTAATTAAAATAATAATTATAGAAATGGGGTTAGTAGAATATAGTTGAGAATCAACTATTACAAGATCTATTCGAAATTAGGGTAGCACCCTTTACATTAATTTTTCATTCTGAAGTTTATGTTGGTTAAAAAAAATCAGAATTTCATTGTTTACTTTCCCATTGTACAGGGAGCTATAAAAAGCCTCGTACAAGTCTGAACTGGAAGCAAGTCTAACTACAGAGTACAAACTAAGCCAGAAGTTCCATAAAGAATAACAAAATGTCCCCACACTTTCATTATATACAAGTTGCGATAAGTTAAGTCTCAAAGTGAATCAGACAGATCACAGCACCAAATTATCAGATTATACGGTCAATGATCGATGACGAGCGCAAGCCATAGGTTCCTGTGGTATCGAGAAAAATAGCCAAATGACAGACTGATATGATAGTATATCCTTAAGACTAGGAGGGAGGGGGGTACGCAACCTTAGCAGTTTGAGAGATAACGACACTTGAAAGTTTTTTGATGTCTCACGATGAAGACCTTACACTAAACATGGTTTGCACATTAATCTAATTTCGTACCGTAGAGAATACTAATGGGCTAAAAAAAAGTGTTCACTCACTGTTCTGCTCCATTTAATTTAGGAGCTACGAATTTTCAAAGCCAAAACTATAAATTTGATCATTTTCAAGGCAGTGACATGTATTTTCTTGTTGGACTCGAATTCAGGCGCCACTTTCCACCCAAAATAATAGTTTATATATTTGAAAATAAGAAAGTATACATCTGTAGTACCACACTTTTATAAATATCTACAAGACCCCCATTTTTTATGTGTCTTAGTTTATTAAAACAATATTTACAAAAATCGGTTATTTTCTAAGAATCACTCCCCTTAAAGAAAACATTAGTTCAATTACTTAAGGTAAACCAAACTAAGGGTCCTTTAAAATTAATTTTACATATGTAGTATTGTTGACGGCCGGATATTGGTCAGATACAAAATTAAAAAGCGCTATATTACAGCATCACAGGGAATCCCCTGAGCTTTGGTCGCACGACAAAAAAAAGTAAAAAACAAAAAAACAAATAAAAGCGAGAATAAAAATGCACTTAACTTCCATCTTAACTAATAAGTCACACTGAAGATGGTATTGTACTACCAGATAATTTCAAGGAAATAAAATTTGAAAATAAGCTATTAGGTTTATAAGTTGCCGCCATTTGACAAAAGTTGGCGCCATAAGTAAGTTATGATTAAAATTGTCAGATGTTAAATGTCATTATCGTATCGGTTGGACATCTGTCAACAACATAACCTAAAAATTTTAGTAAATTTTTATCGGTATAATATATTCTTGTGTGTGCGAAAATGTCGAGTTTTGTGCTGACGTCATTTGCGGGAACTTTTGATTTACTTCTTCAATTTAAAGAAATCTGCAGCTGAGGCGCATCGATTGCTTGTGGAAACATATGGTGAGGCTGCTCTAAGTGAGAGAAGTTATCGTGAGTGGTTTCGAAAGTTTAAGAACGGCGAATTTGACAAAGACAAAGAATGTAGCGGAAAGCCGAAAGTGCAGTACGAAGACATGGAATTGGAAGCATTATGGGAGCAGGATTCGTGCTAAAAGCAAAAAGAACTTGCAAAATCTTTGGGAGTGACTCAACAAGGAATTTCACATCGGTTGAAGTCATTGGGAATGATTCAAAAACAAAGAAGTTCAGTTCCATATGAACTGACATTGAGAAAAGTTGAATGTTGATTCTCAATATGTGAAATGCTGCTTGTCAGGCATAAACGGAAGGGATTTCTGCACCATATACTCACTGGTGATGAAAAACGGATCCACTATGATAATTCAAAAAGGAAAAAATCATGGGGACCACCTGCCCATGCTTCAACATCTACAGCTAAGCCAAATATTCATGGAAAAAAATTCTTGTTGTGTATTTGGTGGGATCAGTTTGGTGTCGTATATTATGAGTTGCTCACGCCGAACGAAACCATTAGTGGGGCTGTCCACCGAACACAATTGATGAGATTGAGTCGAGCCAAAACCCCCGGGTCTATAAAACACAAGCCATGAAGTAGGATTTGCACATGTGTAAAATAGTTTTTTATGAACGCTTTGAAGATAGGAATAAAGAGTAAAGTAGTCCGAACATGAGTCATCGGTCTACTTCCTCTATATTAAGACGTTCATAAAAAGCAGTTCATGTGTGAGTTGTAATTTCTGCTTCGTGGCTTGTGTTTTATATTCCCGAGGGTTTTGGTCGGGCACTTAAGGAAAAGCGCGCCCACTACTACTCCAGCAGACACGACAAAGTTATTCCTCTTCATGATAATGCTCGTCCACATGTTGCGCCGCCGGTGAAACCCTATTTGGAAACACTCAATTAGAAAGTTTCACCCCATCCGCCGTATTCTCCAGACATCGCACCTCCCAACTACCACCTGTTCCAATCGATGGCGCATAGCCTGTCTGAGCAGCACTTCTCTTCTTAAGATGAAGCCAAAAATTGTGTCGATCCGTGAATAGTCTCAAAAGATGAAGCATTCTTCTGACGCGGTATCCGTATGCTGCCAGAAAGATGGGAAAAAGTAGTGGCAAGCAATGGGCAATACTTCGAATAGAACATAATGTCCCTTTCTTTCACAATAATCCGCCCAATTTATGATAAAAAAACGGCGGAAACTTATTTGTATACCTAATAACATAAACGCAGTGAAAAATGGAATCAGTCTTTTAAACTTTTGTAATTTAATTGGAAGGAAATGTTTATGTATGTTTTCTCCAGCAAATTTTCAGAAATCCAATTGAGTTGCGTTATTTGTCCAAATTCCTTTTTTTTGAAATTTTTATGATAGAATACATTTTATCTGCGATTATTCTGATGGGATTTTCTCCACTTCTGTAAACTTTGAAATGCATATGTTTTCGTTTTCAATTTATCCACAAATTGAGGGAATTTTCTCGATTTCCTCCAACTTTCTTTGTTTGTAAGACTCTAGTAACTCCATCCTGGATATAACATGAAAGTAATCCCGAAACCATTGCGTACAAGAGTAGCAAAGCTCTCTGCGAAGTTAACATTTATTTCAAGTTCATAAAGAATGGTATCTGGTAAACTTTTCTACCCATCTTATCTGTTAGAAATTTCCTTGTATAGACATTTTGCAAGAGTTCTTTCCAAGTGAATTTCTCTTTAAAATTTAATACCTATTACTACTTTTTTTAAATTAATCTAATCTTTTAGTGTGATTTATAAAAGCTAAACAGCTGTTCATAATTCCACGCTGGTTTCCGAGCGGATTGCGGCGCACGCTCGGATTGTGTTCGATTCTTGCAAAGGGCGGGTTGATTTATCTGAAACCAATGTTTCAGGTAAATCTGCTCACAAAAATTGTACTTCCGAAGCCACTGGCATATTTTACAGTAAAATTTTCATATTAAAGATTGCGGCTTATTCGTAGTATTTGTCAGATTATAATATTCCAATCCCATCTTCCCTAAAATTTTCCTCCACTTGAAACATGGGGTTGTCTCTTGAGCTTAGACAGTATTTTAAAAAAAGAAGAAGAAAGCGGGGTTGTCGAGGGTTCAATGCTTTTCAAAGTCCACAAAAACACTTAAAGCAGCTTCTTTATTCTATATTGCCATTTATAGCTAACGAAATGGTGCAAAGGTTTATATATTTATCCGCTTGTAAAACGCGCGGATGCTGTACATCATTCTTTCGAACTTCATTCTTTATGGAGTGACAACGAGGCGAAGTTTATAAATCTTGGCTCAGGTTAGTGTGATGAGTATCCTCTAGCCGTACCAGCTTTTTTATTTAAATCAAAATTTGTATGTATTAAAATATAGGACGACAGGATTATTTAAAGTTATTGTAGAAAACGGAGAGGTCCTGAATTCATTAGTGTGAAATTATTAAAAGTCATTAGAACTTCTCATTTCCTCGTGTATTGGTGCCTCATCAGATGCGAACCCTCCTACAAGGTTTAATCTTCCATCGTGGTCTTTTGTTCTAACTCACCGATTTTATTTTGTGAAAATTTATCCCTAAAGCTCGTTCATAGTCCTCAAGACTGTATAACACGAGAAAAGAAGCAGAAGAATTTGCACTCGTTTTTTATGAACCCTTTAAAATAGGAATAAGTAGTCTAAGTAATCCAAAGATGGTTTATTTCGCCTATGTTAAAGCGTTCAAAAAACAGTTCTTGTGTAAGTACGAATTTTGCTTCCTGACTTGTGTTATATCCCAGTACGAAATGTTTTTATTACATAATTAATGATGTAATGGATACATGTACACTACTGTGAAATTCCAAAACGAATGAATGTTAAAACACAGAGATGTTATTGGAAATTCATGGGTTACTTTTTGGTACATTATTTTTTCATTGGTTCATTGAAGAAAACGTATGGGTTAAAAGTAAGCTTAAATTTAGGTATTCAATTTTTATTTTCACTCTATTTTGTTCCTATGTTCTGATAAACATCCGAGACCTTTCGATTATAATCAGGAATTAAGCACAAATGAGAAAACTCAAATAATACAATACCTTTTGCATTACCCTGCCATTACCTATCTCTGTTGCCTTACCTATTGCATTACCATGTTATTGACGTTAATCTAGGGATATGGAAAGTAGCAGATAGCTGAGTTTACCTCTAATAAGTTTCCATTTCATCTAAAAATTTTCACGTGAAATAATTATACGAAACATGTCAGTATTAAAGTCATTCGTATGATGCGCATTGATATGCACAAAATGTAACTTTATTAAATAGAGTAAAAAATCAGTTTTCCACTGAATAAACCATATTCCTTTATTCCATGCGAAATATTTTTTATGTAGAGAAAAAAGAAACAGATACACCCTCCAAAACAAATGGTTTCATTTCATTGCCAGTTGAGCAGCAGAGAAATTTTTACAAAATGCGACTATGCAACGCATAAATAAAGATACGAAATTTATTGCACATTTTATATTTATGAATGTACTTATCATCATGAACCATAAGAGGGCGCCTCCTCCCTCTTTTTCCTCGGTGGTAGTTTGGTATCCAAATGGAATATCCCGGCAGGACAATCACACTCCTTGACTGGTGGATAAATTTGATCAGATATGCCAAACACCACATTACTACAACCCGTGCTGGTCCTGCTGATGTTGCTCCTTTCTGGCCCTAGTTCTGAAAATGTTTTCCCTGGCTGATAGGGCCATCACGAGAGGCAATTTTTTATGTTTTCATTTCGTGAATATGTTGAGATTGGATGGTCGAGATAAAACAGCAGAAAAAACAGAGCACTCCACTTTTATGAATTTATGTATGGACTCTGAGGAGGGTGCACTCATTTTATTGCTTAATTCATTATTGTTATTGGTTTGCTCCTTCAAATTGAATTGAATACGAAAATTATGGGATTTTTCGATTCCTTTCTTGTTTGTATGAATGTCTTATTCGCTTGGATTAATTTTCAATGGAATCTAAGAGCCGATTGACAACAAGATGATTCCAAAAATAGGAAACTTGACTTTTTTTTAAGGTTCAGACTTTTAATATGAGTCATTAACATGAGACACTTTAAGGCATATATGTTTTTGTCGTTTTATTTAGGGCTGATAGAAATTGCTGCGTTTATATTAGGGGATCTGATACAAGTAGAAATCAAATTAAAAAAAAATTTAAATTCAAAATCAGTTGTCAATACCTATCAGATTAGCCTGCATTTGTTAGATGTTGAAAATGGAATTTTGACACGTGCTTTTCTGGTTGTAAACAGGTTTCTGGCCAATAGCTTTTTAATCGATGCCTCCAGTAGAGCATAACGGTAAGGAGATTACACACTTAGCATGATTATGACACCAGGTAAGATAATCGGAACCTATTCGGGTCATATTTGTCCAAACTGTATACATAATAAGAGAGAGGCTCGGGTAGGTGAAGCCAACTAAACCTGGACGGTGCACCAGTCTGGATTATTATCCGACTCAGAATGGCAAGAGGAAAGGTGCTAAGTATTTGGGGAGAGCGTCTAACATATCACCAAGCGTTAAGCTTGAGTGTTCTAGTAACAGGAGTACTATGATCTTGATTTTCGCGAACAGTAATATGGTAATATTTGGCTATTGGAAATATTCGTAATTTTGGACTTTTATAGTGAAGTTTAATAACAGGGAAGGACGGGCATAGGATAGGAATGATGTCTGGAGTGCTTTTCTTGAAGTTAAATTTCGATAAAAATGACTGAGATTTTAATAAGAGACATTTCATTGTAGTACAGAGGACTTGTGGATTATCTTAACTTTTATCCCAATGAAGAGTTACTTGGAGGGGATATAGTGAAGATACTGAACATATGCAACATCAGTCTGAAATCAGAAATAAAAGAAATGGGAAGCTTCGACGAAATATTTGCAACACTAGCCATGGATCAAGATATGTTTTTGTCAGGATTCTTACCAGTCTATCAGCCCTTACTATCTGTCTGGTAGATTTACTATGATTTCTTACTATATATTATAATAAATATTTTGTCATCCACTTCCAACCATACCGAGACGACTTGATGAACATTCTTTAAACAAAAGAAGGACTAAATCAGAAGTCCCGTCAGGACCTACAAAATATTGTGAGTCATACATTCTTCTTCCCAGTATTCCGATGACTCGTCGTATGAATCAAGGAGTAGTTTATTTGAAATTGCCAGTTTTTTGTTACCAGCCAAAAAATGTGTGGTTTTCGTGATTTTACAAAGTGGGTAAACCCTTGGTTTCGAAATAGTTAGCTCAGATTGTTATGTGGCGATAAAGAGAATAAACTTAAAAAGTAATTTTGTTGAACCCAATTGTGAGCTGTAAAATGTGAAATGTTTTTTTTAAGATACTTAAGTTCAGACAGTGGTTCTGTTCCTTGACTTTAAGAACGCGTTCGACACTCTAAATCACGATAGTATATTGAGGATGCTGCATGTTTGTGGGATTAGGGGGAACTTACTACAATGGATGAGAGATTATCTAACAAATCGCAAAATAGTGGTCAAAATAGAGGAGATTAGGGGTGCAAATGCAAAATGCTGATCAAAATAGAGGAGATTAGGAGTGACCTAGAAAAAATGGAATGGAAAGTTCCCCAGGGATCGGTCTTAGGACCATTAATATTTATATTCTACATTAATGGGGTTCTTAAGGGAGTGTCATACGCATATGAAGACGACATAGCTTTAGTCATGGAACACCGTGATTTGGATATAGCTGTAGTAAGGTTCCTGGAAGCGTATAAGGCCATCTCTATTATACCCATACGGGAAGTAACCTTAAGATACTACAAGCGTGCGAGATGGTTAGTAAGTTACCTGTACTCAACACAGGGAAATTTAGTGCAAAGGCAGTTTGTTTCGATTTTGATATATATAGCACTCAACGAAAAATTTGCGGAAACATGATGAATTATTTTTTCAAAATACATTTTTCTGAGTACGGTCACAAATTCAAAGCAGTGTACAAATGTCGTACTATCGCATGCTGGCTAAAATTCAACGAAAGCCGTGGTATATGATTTTTTCTAAATGGGGCATATCTAAAGGAGCAAACGATGCAGGTTTATTATCAATGTTATCAAGTTTTATCATCACTGACATATTATAAATAAACGGACTGCGTGTCGTAATACAATACTTGATAGAAAAATGGGATGACTTTTTCTAATTTTGCCTATCTTTGTCCAAGGATGATTCCAATTGCATTTCAACGGAGTACAGAGTTGGTTCTTCTTCTTCGGAGTACAGAACTAGGTCTTCTTCTTATGTTTTCCTCTTTTTTTTAGTTAGATGGAAAACTTTAATTACGTCCAGTGTGATGGGAAAACCAGGTAGGAGTAATTTAAGAATATCGAGAATATCACAAATTTTTTAAGGAAACCGCGCTTAGTTTCTTTCAGTAAAAGTATATGTGCTTGTAATATTTGTGCTCTGGTTTGTTTAGTGCAGTATTATAAAAACAATTTGTGATAGTTGCAAGACGATACTATAGTACTAACATTTTTCAACGATTGCTTAGAAATCTATTGGGCATAAAATGTTTACCGAAAAACCCAATTTTTATAAAACGTATAAATTATTTAAAGAGTGCGTGCAAAACATAAAGCTTCGTCCAAATAAAACATCCAAGAATTACATTCAAACAGCAAGCGCGAATTATTTCGTTTAATTTTCCTGACACGTGCAGATTCGACCACAGAAAAGATTAATGGGGAAACACGGGATGGGTCTAAGCTGCATTAACATTTTAATCTCTTTTCGGGATCGTTATAAAAAATGTAGGACCGTTCCATAAATATTTTCTTAAAAGTGTAATCCGATTGGGGATTTTGAAAGTGCCCTGAAATGTTTTACCATAATTCTTCCATCACTTTGCCCTCCATAAACATCACCATCCCAAGAAAATGCAAAAAAGTTTAATCCAATCAGGCAAAAGTAGACCTTTTTATTCATACGATGACGAACATAAAAATTGACACCCCCTCATCTCAAGTATCCATCTTGAATGTGAAATACCTTCCCACTGTGGCAATGGTCTTATCCACCCATCCAGGAATGGTTTTTTCTTTCCTGAGCCCTCATTCTTTGTGCTCTTTATATCCTTAAGCCGACATAAAATTGGAAATAAACAAGGGATAGGAGCAACTACCCCTTGAGAAGGGAAAAATGGAATTTTATCACTTTCTTTGAACTTTTGATGCCTATAAGTACTCCAAACGCTTTCTGACAAACACATGTGGGTGCTCGAGAACTCAAGGAGATTAAATGCGTTCGATTGGCAAGTGAAATTGGACAGATTTGTAAGGAAGGAATTCTTCATTCCTTTTGCCTTACAAAGAAATTTCAAATAGTCAAGAGGACAGTCCAACTATAAAAGAACACAACAGATTTTGTGTAAAAGGACGTACACACACCAGAGAATTTCACCAGAAGTAAGATTGCGATTGCTTTCCCACACTTCCGACCTGGTACTGACATCAAATTAAAGCACTTTCCATATCCAATTGCTTTAGTTACATATATCAGTTTTGATGTTTCCCAGAAAATATCCCATAAGCTATAAAATCCAAATTACCTTCAAGAACTACCAGCAGGAGCAGGAGGAAAAGTCGCATTCGCCTCATAAAGTATCGAAACTCAATTTTGGCCAAATGGAATAAGGCCAAAATTCGGCTAGGGGTCATAAAATATCCAAAAATATTCATGGATAATCCCAGCGATGGGGAATATGGGCAACCAAAACATTCCGACATGGGTGAAATCTAAATGGAGACATTGTGGCTTTTTCACCACCAGATCAAATCGAAATCAAAGCAAATAAAAGTGATAGGCACGAAAATATCTCAGTCCGTCTCGATTACAAAGAGAAAGTTTCTCGTATGTTTATTGCAAATAGTTAGGTCATTTCATCTATAAAATGTTTCCATTTGATTTGTGATGAAGCAGTAATTAAAGTTAAATTATTTCCATATGAGAGACGTGCGGGGTAATTTGCATATTCACTGGGTAATTAATTAAAGAAAAGTGGGTGTAATTAATGCCGTTCTACTCTGCACTTCAGTTTCGAGTGCTTCCAACACTAACCGGGGTTGTAGATTCTTTCGAAATGGCCCAACCGACAAATTTAATATTTTATGTACACCTGGCATGTTGTTGTGATCAACAAAATTTCTAGAAATGCACACTCAATATTTTTTCTCGTTCTAATTTCTCAAAATTGTAGGTCAAACATTGTTAAGTACACACTTGTTGGCTTAGTATAAAAACAAGGGAAGCGAGGAATATATATTCTACCTGATCCTAATTTAATTATAAATTAATTACATATCGACCGTCCCAAGCAAAACTATGCTAACCTGAACAGGAGATGGTATATTTTTGAAAATAGCTAAAATATCTACTGGTTACCTACTCGTTATCATAATCACGGAGTCTCAATATTAGACCTGTTTTTAACGTCTTTGTATAACAAATACCTTAATTAGTTTGGTCTATCGTTTGTAAGACCTTGAAGAGGTCATCATAGGCCCATAAAAGTTACTAAATTCCTACTCAGGATCAAAAGTTATGTCGTTCTAAATTTAAAAAAGGTTTGTCGACCAATAACTACTTCTTTACGATGCTCAATCTGGATACAACACTATCACTTGTC
>QYTT01079810.1:0-10773 GCA_006980735.1 Dasypogon diadema | reverse complement strand
CTAATCTTAAGCGTAACTCATTATTGGATAACTTCCCATGTGTTTTTATTGGGTTTAACACTGCTAACATTTTTATGTCATGCATGCTTGTTGGGGAGCCTAATCTTAACGCATTTCTTTGAAATGTGTGAACGCTTAAAGCGGAGATGGGTAAATATTTCTTGGCTCCTCGCTGAGAAGTGCGCCTTCTGGGTTAGAAGGGAAACTCATTATTATTATTATTATTACTTATTTATTATTTTCCTATTTTTAAATTTTCAAAATTTCTTTTTAAACATTTTAGAGAGAAACAAATAAATAGTTGGTTACATATATTTTCATTAAGACTTGTTAAACATTGGAAGAGAAAATTTACCATTATCATTCTTAATCGTCACGTAGACGATTTTCATTGCTTTCCTTGGTATGTGGTAGAAGATCCGAAGCGAATTTCCGAAATTTTACATCGGTCCATTTTGCCTGATAAAATCTTTTGAACATATAAGGAAAATATTATTTTGACGTGATTTATGCTGCTTATGTAATTTTTAATTCCACTTAAATTTTCGTCGCTTGTAATCTTGTTACTTAACTCTTCATAATTTGAAAGTCACATTCTAAACACACGATAGCACCCATCTGCTGTGACAGAGTAGTACAATTGAAGTTAGCTGGAAAATTGCGTGAATCGACTTCACACTTTCATTTAAAGAAAAGTTTTATTTAATGAAATCTCAGTGAACCTGCACCGAACATGATTTGCATGCTACAACTGTCGCAATTTCAGTAATGATACAAAGGAATTCCTAAAGGAAAAGCTACCCTGAAAAATGTATTGTGCAACTATCCATAAATGGAAACTGCGACCGACTAGAATGAATCTACGATACTTACTTTCGCTAACAATCCATGTCAAGTCAGACACAAGTTGGAGGCTATGATTGCAAATTGTTCTCTTTTAATGAGGAGTAATTATCTAATTAGCATTCCTCTTTGAAAAGAAAAGTCTCCTTAAGGGGTCCATTTGAATGCTTTCAAAAACGAATGTGATGGCTTTTATGGAAATAAATGGCAGAACGGAGGACAAGTTAGCATTGCCTGAAGTTTACATAATTTTTTAGTTAAATGAAAGGAGACTGGTTGAACACTTTTTTAGTATTTGAAGTAATGACATTTGAGGTCGAATGACACAATTTTACAAGAGAGTGTAAAACCAAGTCCATGTGATGATATCCAGTGATAGTCTAGTGAGAGGAAAACCTTTTTAAAATTAAACGAAAACGCACTTCACATAAAATTGAATGTTTCCCATGCTACTATTTAACTTCAAAGTGAAATATGTAAATGTATGTTTTTTTATTTGAAAACTTAGAGCTTTAAGAAATTGTTGGAAAAAAATTTGGTTTAATGGAGAACATCACAGTGAACTGTCGGAATTTAATAACAATAAAATAAATTAAACAAAAAAATAAAAAAAGAAAGCAAAATTTAGATTGTTATATTAAACGCCGGTAGCCGAGCGGGCTGAGGCAAAAGTCTACGCGGATTTTCCTCCCTGTAGGCGTGGGTTCAACTCCAGTGCTACAGGACACGGCGATTTATCTGAGTACCAGTGGTTGAGGCAATTCTAGTGACTAGAATTGTACTTGTAAAACTGGAATGTTGCACAGTAATAATTTGATCCCAAAAATGTTGGCTCACTTGCAACATTTGTTAGGTTAAAATTTCCCATTCTCCCTTTACCTAATTTCCTTCCGCCAAGCTCTGTTCTGCGCATCATAGGGTTGTCCTCTAAACTTAGGCAAGAAGAATTTCAACATTCTTCTACTGGCGTATACATGATAACAGTAGTTTGAAGAAAACAAATAAAGAAGATTATTAAATGATATACAGTACGTCTCAAAGTGACTCGAACAGCACCTATTAAGATTTATTTTATGGGATTCAAAAAACACAAACAAAGCATTATAGTTTTTCAACAGGCTTTTTTATTCAAGGATGTCTCCGCCGCGCCAGGTGAATCGGCGTACATGATTACAGCTGTCCAAATGGTCTGAAACATAAATTTCAAAATTTTTATTAATTGTTATGATATTTGCCACGGACTGTATACCTAAATGCAGATGAAAAATTCGAAAAGTACAAAATTTATGCAGTTCCAAAGAAAAAAAGTTCAATTTCTGGCGTTTTTTTTGTTTTTTAAATGTTCTGTATATTTAAAATTCTTCGCTTGAATTGGTACGAGTGTTGTTGTGAATCGAACCAAATTTTAGAAAAGAGGTGTGCTTGAACGAAAAAATTTTAATTTTTGTACTAGACAAGGTCGAAATATATTTACATCATTAGGTTCCTCAGGCTTCAAGGTTTTCAATGTTGTCTTACTTTCTTTCATAGGCTTATATTTTCTGCGACAAGGCGAATTGAATGAAATAATTTTCCAATTTAAGCCTGAAACAGATTGCAATAACTGAACAGCGCAGCCGAGCAGCCAAAAATTAGTCAGCATGGGTTTCCATAAAGCGAAACAGATTTCGAGCAACGAAGCCGATCAGCGAAAAATTTGGCTGCTTGGTCATTTCTATTTCTAAATTGGCTGTTCGCTGTTCAGTGCTACCAACTGGAAAAGAGGAAAATTAGGAACGTTTCAGACAAATTTGCGGTTGTTATTTTAGCAAAACCTTTGCTGTGCCACTTTGTAATCTGTTCAATTGAATACGACGGTGACTAATATTCAGAAGACTTCATGGGGTTTTCTTATTTATACATTACATTTTTTTCGTATGTATACCAAAATGACAACGTCAAATTCCTGAACACTTTTAAGGGAAAATGCCATTTAGAATTAATTTGAAAAGAACTCATTCAGGAAGCGTGATAACACGCGTAGATTACAATTTTATCATGCAGGTGAATTCTGTATAAATATTTTTCATGTCAAATATTTCTTTACAATTAAATGTATATTATACCCTAAGTGTCAATGCAGAAAAGCATTTCTTATCTACATAAGTAGTTTACTCCTGAATGCCTTATGTTACGTGCATGTCACAAAACTAAAACTGTCAATGTCGTTGACAACATGTCGTGCAATAAATGGTGATGTTGCTCCAGAGGGCGGCAGTAGTGGCAGTTTAGTTTACCGTGAAGTTCCCATATTATAATATAAAATAATATATACATACATAATATATGTACATGGCTTTATACATATTTTTAATTGCATGACTGCAGATTTCACTTGCAAGACTTTAATTCATACGTACATGAACTTCAGCCTATCTTATTCTATGTAGACGAATTTTGGATATAGGTTTTTTATAATTCATGCACACAAATGTGAACGCAATTTACAATGAATCCAAACTTGTATTAATTGTGATTTGAATTTAATCATAAAAAATAATATAGTGTAAAGTAAGTTTTACTTTGGATGTAAAACGGACTAGGTTTACCATAAGACCATGATGTAGCCCTCAATGTCGTTTCTCTTGCCTTCTGTGCAATTACACAGAGGATCCTAACCTAATTATGGTTTTCTACTGCTAAATATTCGGAATTATTTATATTTATTTATTTTTTGATTTTAATTACAGGATCTCCTTCAGGTATATACAGGACTGCAAGTATTGAAACGGGATCTTTTCAATATTTCAGAGAACGGAACCAGGTGAACATTATCTTGTGAATACAGTTATGTTGCTGAACTTTCTATCGTTTTCCAGGACCAATTAAGAACGACTGATGCAGGTATGTATTGACAATACGTTCGTTTCCTGTCTGCTGCGGGGAAGTTCGCAATTGAAAAATATAGGAAGCATCCTGAACTCAGTCAGGTAAAACTCTTTAAACTATTTCTTTTCATCTGTAATTAGAAGAGATCTTTGCAGGATCATTTCATCATATAATGGAACTCTAAAGGACCATACATTTGGTAAGTATGATAGCTAGTAAGTTGTTTCTCAATTGTTAATCCCTTTGCTTTCAGGACCCTGATCTTCTGAAGAATTTGTACACCTAAAATCGCACACCCCCTGAGAAAACACATGATGTGATAAATTGTTAGTAATTCATGATAACTGGATAGTCTCGTGATCCTTCTTCACGTTTTCTATGTTATTATTTTGGGGGGGACAGAATATTCCTTTTTTCTCAACGAAATGTTATGCTAAAGTTCTAAATGCGTTATCCCCCCCCCATTTATCCTCTTCCTTTCGAGACCCTCCATATTTGTTAATAGTGATTTTTGGCCAGAGTTTTCCATCCCTTAGAAGTACTCCATTAAGAGAGTGTGCATGCTGTCGTTGTCTTACCCTTTGGGCTTATCAGACAGCAACAGCTTCCTAAAGGTTATCTTGGATACTTTAGTATAACTCCACCAGAGATACCTTTAGTTGCCTTTTACGGGAAGTAGAGCGTAATTTGAGTGTATTTTAAACTGTGGCTGGTAGAGCGGTCTTAGCTTTTCACAAAAGGAAAATATGTTTCTCATCTGCAGCTATAGTTGTTAATGGGTTGCTTAAGTGTGCTTGCATTTTGGAGGTGGGATTGTTTTGTTAGGAATTGAACAAGAAATGTACACTGGGTACAGTTACTAGCAACCATCCCCGCACCGATGTGCAAGCATTCTAAGCCAGCGATCACATCTGATCTCATTTCATTCAAAAATCGAAAGACTCATCTGCAGCAAAATCTTTCCATGAATTATAATACGTTAAATTACACACAATTTTTTCGGTGGATTCTAAGTTTAAGCTCTGTTTCTGTGAATGCTAACTTGAGTTAAACCCTGCTAGAAAAGTGATGATGATGATGACAGACTCCCTTCAATCATTAGATATCAAGCATGACCTAAGGGTTGAGCACTTTCTATAACGAGCTCTGTATCTAACTTCTTACTATTCTGCTGGATACCACCACTGGCCATGAATAGAAAACCTCAATTTTTCCATTGCACCGTCGTTTTGAATTCAAAATCCCGCTTATAAAAAACTTACCAAAATTTCCATTGACAGATACCATGGAGAGCGACAGCAACGATTGATTTAATAAAACAAGCAGTAATTAGCTCCATTAGCGCAAACTGAATACATTAAGTTAGGTGATTTGTTTTAAATCTCTGCAGTTTTGTGTCGCTCAGCTGTCGCAGAATAACATTTGCAATCATTGCGAATGTTAAGTGAGTGCGTTCGAAAAAAGTTTGTTTCATAATATGGCAGTTGCTGACAGCACTTAATTAGGTCAAGCCGACGTTAAACAAATTGTTGAAACGCACAGGTTAGATAGATATAGTGCACGTGTTTTCATTAAAATATGGAAATTGCTCATCAAAGTGAATTCTAACTGGCAAAAGAAATACACTTCAAAGTGTCCGAATCCAATGCAAACTGTGCCTGAATTTGAGATTTTGTGGCAAATGTTCGCGAAATTCTGATACCAAGCTTAAATTACATCTCTGACGGGATAATTAGAGGTAACGATGGATTCACATGGTCATAAATGACTTGAAGACGTACGAGTCCCACAAGGAATGCGTTCAAGACCAGCACTTGACTGCTCCGGCTGCTACTGTTAGCGACGACTACTCGCGCAGCGAATGACTTTGTCAAATTGGTTAACAAGTGGAGCTTAAGTCTTCTAGAATGAATTATTTGTTGGTGAAGTTAATTATATGAGAATTTCAATTAATTTCGAGTCTAACAGTTGCCGTGGAAAATAAAAAAGAGTACCACATAGCGGTTACAGCTGCATTGATTACCAATGCACTGCTAAACTGAAAAATGAAATCATATGAGAAGAGTAGTCTTCTTTGATTCATACATGTCATTAGGCTTGGATTCGCGCAAGGTGGAAGTATTGCGGAGACTCCGATTTGCATAATGAGAACTCTAATGCCAGGAAACTTGACAGTAATTGCACCCTGAACAGTCTTAAACCTTCACTTGGGAAGTGATTCTCTGAATTCGAAATCGAAATATATTCAAATCTGATAAATCCAAATGACATGGAATTATACAGAGAGGGGCCGCAGCATTCAGCTCATTCCTATCGCGCCGAGATAAATCCAGTTCACAACTATTCCTTGCATTCAGATTACAGAATTATGTTAAGTATTTCATAAATACATAATGTGACTGGCTGGGAATTGTTTATCATATCTTGGAAGGAGCGTGAATGTATGCCGCGCAGGTAACGTCTTAGAGAGACGCGACAACAACTCCAGCGGCTGCAGGGAGATACGCGAGCGGCTAAGATATGACAAGGAACACTCGCAGCAAAAACATGGAAACATAAACATCACTAACAGTTCTTGGTATAGACATTCCATCAAGTTTACATATGCCTCTGCTGTTGAATAGAATAATCAGCAAAAAGTTGAGCATTTTGCAGAAAATAAAGGATGCCAGCCGATGGATATCAAGTTGAATACAGCAGCCTTATTTAAGCATTTTAACTGGATGCCATCAAGTATTTCTTCGAAAGTATGTAAACAGTGGCCAACAAAATTAAGCAGATCCGAGAAAGTGTGAAAAAGTTTTAAGTTTATTAATTTTACAAATTTGCACAAAATAACGGAATAGTATTGACTATAACAAACACGAGAGGTACACAGAAATGTTAAATGTGGTTTAACACAAAAATTTCAAAACTAAAACCAAAACCAAAACCAAAACCCAACCCATCTAAAACCACTGTTTACTAGTTTAGTGAATTCAATCATGGCCGTGGTTATGGACGAATTTAAAGAAAGTCGTCCAAAATCGGTTTTTGTGTTAGAAAATATCGATGCTAATAAAAAAGGCTCGTGTCGCCTGGAGCATGTAACTACAGTGCAATAGAGAATAGTAGAATGATAAATTCTGAATGGTGCACAACCATTTATTTCCCAAAAGTCTTTGATGAAAAAAAAAAACAACCAAACATCGGCCCAAACAATCTCAATACTTGACCGTTCAAAACACCGTATAGATGGGTCATCTACCATACAGTCCTGTTTTGGCACCCGATGACTTCTTTTTATTCCCGTACGTACGTTAAAAATAAATTACGTGGTCAACAATTTTCGATGCCAGAAGGAATAGTTGATGTGTTCAAAATGCATGTTTTGAAGATACTTCAATAGGATTTGAAAAAGTGCTTGGTTCAAACGTACGCAAAAGTGAATCTATCATCGCGCAGAATATTTTTAAAAAACAATAAAACCAGTTTCAATGATATTTGTTTTTTTCTTATTCCGGATACATAAATAGCAACCTTCGTGTACTAAAAAAACATATTTTTATATCTTTGCTTGTTATAAATATGAACGCGTTGAGGAAATAGAACTCCAAAATTCGGTCAAGAATGGAGCATCTTCAAAGGTTCCATAGGTTGGATGAAATCAACGCATGATCCGGCAGCTACTAGTGAGTAGTGCACAGTTTTTATTTTTTCAGTGAACGACCAAGCGAGTAGGGGTTGAGTCGCCGGGGGTCCGAGCCCTCCCATAAAGATCAAATGGTCTTAATAAAATAAACACCAATTTTTAAAATATAGTATTTACACATTTATTTAGCCAAATAGAAAATAAGGTCAACACATTCGCAAAAATATTTAAACTATCCGCAAATAAATTTAAGCTTTTAACAAATTTATTTAAACCACCATTTTCATATAAAATATTAATTAAAAATCTCTTGTTTAAGTTGATAAACATTTTACAACAAGTTTTCCTTTCATAAGTATTCTTGTTCTAATGATAATTCATTCTAGTTATCTTTGAAATCTCCAAAACTTGTATTTTAAAAATTATTGCTATTATGGGTTAAAGGAAAATTGAATAAAAATGCTTTTTTATTTTTATTGAAGAGCAACTCTAATTAACATAACATGCAAACATTTCAATTGTATAAAAATGCAAAATTCCAAAAAAAGTGAAATTGAAATTAAAAAAACAAGAAAAGAAGCTATAATTGATTTAGACCAATTATGTAATATCCTAGACGTAGGGAAAAAAAGAAAGTAATGCGTTTGTAGTTAATTGTCGGCGGCTACTTATTCTTACATATTCACAGCTGACCTTCAAATCTGCAGGCAGTCCTACTATCCGAAACCTGTAGCCGCAACCTTTAGCTTTAATTTGCCATTTCGTGAATATTCCGTTTATCTCTATTAAACCCTGTCCGCTGTATTAGACTCGCCATTTTCAATCTCTAAACTATGACTCCAGATTCGAAATCAGCGACCTCTAAAAACCCATATGGACTTATTTTCATGATGATTGAGAAACTCTTTAAGGTTAAGTTCGTAATAATCAGCCCCAAAAACCTATATATACGTCATTTTGCCAACATCCCATTGATGTTTAGAAAATCTTGTTGACCATATTGGATCCGCCATTTTGAATTCAAGAAATCCGACTTTGGATTTTTCAAAAAAATTCGGGAATGTTAATTTTAAAAAAATAAAACTTTCATATGGCAGCCCTCTGAAGAAATTGGCCGATTTGGCTAATTTTCTTCCAGGATATTTAAATTTTATTGAAGTACTTGCGTGCTGAATTTTATCCATCTACTTCGAAGTGTTCTCGTCTTAGAAGGAAAATATCGATTTTTATTTGACATAGCTGGAGGTTTCATATGGCAACCATATGAAGGAGTTGTCCAAATTGGTCCATTTACGAACTTGATCTTTCATTTTTAATAAAGGATCTGTGTACCAAATTTCAAGTCTCTAGCTTAAGGCGTTCTTGAGATAACGCGGACAGACAGACGGACAGACAAATGGACAGACAGACAGTCGGACAGGTAGACGGACATTTATTAAGCGATTTCTTTTCGTCTGTGTATCATGAATATTTCGATGTGTTAAAAACGTTTGCTTATAGCTATAATACCCTACATCTAGGGTATAATAATTCAAAAATAGCATAGGACGAATTGTTATCACTTTAATGAAATTGTTAAGTTCATAATTGTTACTTTTTAAGTCCATAGGCTGACCTTCTTCTTCCAGAGGAATGAGAAGAACCATATCCATTACGTAATTGGCATAAGCTGTAGATGTTATTTGGTGCAGGTTGTGCTCTCTACTTGCGTCTCCTAAAATGGACTGTGCATGTCTTTTAATATTTAAAAAACATTTTTCCGTGGGGTTGAGCAATCGAGGGTAAGGAGACAAAAAACTTATTATTAAATTCGTCGTGAATATAGCATTCCAAACTTCACGTGTCGTGTGGATTCTCGCATTATTCATAATTAGAAATGTGTTCTTGAAAGAAGACGTCGTTTCAAGCTTTTCTACGAGGCCGCGGGAAATCGAACAAAACTTTTTAGAATTGACAATAATAACAATGCACTTTACATTTTATTTGCTGTCCTTAAATTACTTTTTAATTTTTAATTAACCTCGTTTGCAATTAGATTTTCGTTTAACTCATAATAGCAATCAATTTGAAAATACATGTTTTGGAGTTTTCGAAAATAACTAGAATCAATTATCGTTAGAACAGAAATGTTTAAGAGAGGAAACCTTGTTGTCAAGTAATAATATATTTGCGGACAGATTAAATTTATTTGCGACTGCGTTAAATTTATTTGCAAATGGGTTAAATTTATTTCTGAATGGGTTAAATTCATTTGTGAATGGATTGAACTTATTTGCTATTTGGTTAAATAAATGCGCGAATGCTATATATTGAAATTTTAATTTTATTCACCCCTGAAACAGAATGAACACAGCGAACACACTATTCCTGCTTCGAGAATATTGAGATCAAATTAGTTACATCAAATATTTGTTAATTCAAAGACCCTTAAAGGAATTCTATAGCTTTGATTGTCAAAAATTGAGGTTGACAAATTTTTATCTTTATTTACTTGGACCTTGACGCAGAAATGGGACATTCGCTGCATTCATTCTGTTTCCAGGGGTTAAAATAGGATCCCCCAAACCAGATTCCTGGATACGTCACTAGTCTATTGAATATTTTTCCCATATTAAATCATTATTGAAGTTGCATTTATTTTATTCTAATATCTTCTACCTTCTAGTGAGATAGTTTTGAGCAAGGTATTGTAACATGGGATTGATGAGTGGTGGGTGTGTCTGCGATAAAAACTCAGTCAAACAAATATAAATTATTCGGTTCATTGAATTTTAAAAAAAATCAATAATGTATAAATCGATATTCAAAGATAGTAAGTAACTTATAAGAGCATCAACAAACCCTTGAATAAGCCCAGCGCCCAGGTATTTCTAAGATAATATCTAGTTGACAAGATGGTATGAATTATAAAATCAGAAGGTGTAGGATGCTTGAAGGCTTAATTTATTTCTGTAGTAGATTAAATAATTGTAATATAAATAAAATACTTGTTCTATGAAGTTAACAAATAATGAACTAAATGCTAATTAGGTGAATATTAACAAAATTATAGTGAGAAGTAAGAATATAGCTGATGGTTGGATGCAAGATATTAAATTAATAAATAAATCTGGAAATTGGAGCATAATAGCTAGAATAGAAATTAGGTAGTTACCAAAAATATATAATAAATGTATGTCAAGTCGTGAAAAATAAATGAGAAGAGATTATCAAGCGACATCTAGGTTTTGGCTAGGACTTTTAGAGTAATTTTACAGTGCGCCCAACATGATAAGTTAAAAAAAGGACACCCTAGCTGAAGACTGGAACGAGAACTGCTGAAGCCGGTTCGCCAGCGTAGCTCGACCGCAGGAAGGACTCAAAGAAGACTAGCAACTTGTTCCTTAGTTCGTTCAATATTAGAATTTAAATTAGGTAATATATATTTAGGT
>QYTT01079809.1:0-14668 GCA_006980735.1 Dasypogon diadema | reverse complement strand
AACGAACGTCCATTGCAGTAGAGACAGAAAAATATCTTATGAGGATCGCATGAGAACCTGTCTCTTCTTACATTCACCACCGTGATTCGAATAGATCGTTGTATTGCTAAACTTGTGCGAAATCCATTACTCAATGAGTGGTTTCACTCTATGCTTCTACAACATTTCAATTATTTTATAAGGAAGAAACTTGTTGAAGGCACCCTCAACGTTGGGCTAATTTCTTGAAAATAAAGCTTTTCTCGATGGAGTAGACCACCTCATACAGTACGGTATCTACAGATTTCTCTTTCGAATAAGTATGCTAAAGTTTGAAGTTTGCTATGGAAAACCTGAATTCCCAATTGGAGATGCGCACCAATGTTTTCAATATAAAGGAAATTGGTTTGTACAATTCGGCCATTGTGTAATCCAGCTTGCCAGCCTTGAGTATGAAAACCACTTAACCACTTTCCACGATTTCGGGCAAGAGATATGCACTGAACAGTTGCGTTAATCTACAGGGCAATAAGTTAGCAGATTGTTGTAGAAAAGTGGGATTTATTTCGTCTCTGCCCAGTTTGACGATCTTCATGGCCCATAGTAAAGAGCAACATATAATACACATTCCATGCTAGTTCATAAGATTAGTTCCTATCCTTTTTATGCATTTTGAAGATATTAAACATTCTTTTGCTGCGCTGTAAGTTCCTTTCTGAACCACGCAGGCTCATATCTTTTGTTCATCCTCCGCATGGGAGATGAGCACTCATAACAGTACGCTTAGAATTTGAGACACTGCTAAAGTACTGCCATTGCCATTGATTCTAACATTCCGTGTATTTTGAGACATTTGACATGACTCCCCTAAGGAGTTGTGTCCAACGTTATACAAATGACAATAATAATTAGACCCCAGGTATACATGGAAGTCCAAAATTACTACATACATGTATGTATCAAATGCTTCCCTGGCAACCTGGAGAAATGTCCGGGGATGCTAGTTTTAACTTTATTTATTTTTAATGATTTTCTTCCTCCATTGATTTGATCCTTTTTAGCTTGGAAACGAGGAAATGGCGCTATTAATCATTTAATTAATTAATGGGTTTTTGGTTGCCGACAGCTTAACCTAATTGGGTGCGTAACACGCCACCCTACCGGCTGGTTCTGGCCCCAGGTGCCGCAGATCTCACTATCCAACTTCCCTGGAAGTGCAACTTTGACTCGCTATTGATTGCTGCTGACGACATCTACTTTGTCCCTACAGAGGCTAGGTCCCCGCCAATGGCCTCAGCTTCCAGCAATGTTAGGTGGACTGACTTTCTTTACCTATACCTTTCCCCCGACTTTCTTTACCTGTACCTTCCGCTCTATTAATAATGTGGAATTATCTGAGCTTTACTTCTCTTACAATAGACTCTCCCGGCCAATTTGGACCTGCCGAGAATACATCATACTCTCGTCGGTATGACCTTAATATCTTAACTTAAGCTTTAGTTAAGCCCGTTTACCGCGACAAGGTGTAATCCACGAAGGAATTTAATTAAATATAAAGAAAATTCCTGAAAGAAATGGACTAAAATTTTCCTTAGTGGCGCTTCTAGATTAAATATACTTTCGAAATATCTGAATATTGACGTCAGTGAGCTACAAGTAAATCTAGATTGTCGACTCCAAGTATATACATATATAATACATAAGTACTCTACATAGATTACATCTATAATGCGCTCATTTGAAACGACTCGACAACATATTTGTCAATAATAAGAATTTTCTTGGTATGCACTAACAAAGTGCTGACTTTGAGCAATATTTCAGATTTTCGAAGGTCTACTTAATATGTGTTTTTTTAACGAGGTCGTTTGAAAAGAGATCATTATGGAGATTGTCTGTCAGCGGTATGATTGAAAATGTGATATACTGATTTTTTGTTGTTTATCCTTATACCCGTTCCATAAAATCATCTGTTGAGAAAGCGAACGATATATATTCATCAACCAGTATAACATTGCTCCACGAATTTAAAGGTGAATTCTCATACTCTTTTAGATAGCAGTCCTTTTACGCATTTGCTTGAGAAAAATACGATTTTACTCATAAATTCCCTACAGGAAAATTTCTCTTCATAAGCATTTTCTCGCTCTTTTTGTTAAGAGATTTTATCCGAAAGATATTTCACATTTCGATAACAAATTTTTATCCAAAAAATTGTGGAATGTTATCAAGGGTTCTTATGAAATATCGTTTTGTCTTTAAAGAATTTAAATAGACAAAGAGAAATATTGGAGGAATTTTAAAGAACTTTAGATGGCTGGGAAATTGTTATCTATCTTCCTTCCAATATTAATGCATGAAGGCATAAAAGAGTTACCAAATATGAAATAAAACAATATCGATTTACTTAACTTTCTTTCAAGCTTACGAGCAAGTCTATTAAAGTCTAAAAACATATTCTCAGAAAATTATTCCCACATTTTATTCATCTCTGTTCAATTCAGTCTTTAAAAAATCTATATATATAGAAGTTGCTAGAATTTGATATTTTTTAATTAATTTTTTGGGACAGAGTAAACCACACTATTGCGTTTATTGTACCATAAAATATTTGACAGGGTATTCTAAGCTAAAATTTCATTTTAACGAATTAAAATTCTGCGTAAACATTTTTCAGTCCCTTCTCACTTAAATTGAAAACTTTATTTTTGACCCTCCCTCTGTGTTTCTTTGGACGGCATTACCTCTAACTCTTATAAAATTAATGCCAGTGTACCGAAAGCTTCTGTATTATTTCACATAAAATATGCATAAAAATATTCATGGTACTTAGAATTAAACTATATTGCCATTAATTGGAGAAAAGAAGAAATCGTTTAATAGATGTCCGTCTGTCTGTCTGTTCGTCCACGCGTTATCTCGAGAACGCCTTAAGCTGGAGACTTGAAATTTGACACACATAGATACCTTCTTATAATTGAAAGATCAAAGTTCGTAAATGGGCTAATGGGGGCCTAAGGTTGCCATATGAAACCTGCAACTGTATCAAATAAAATATCGATATTTTCCATCTAAAACGAGAACGCTTCAAAGTAGATGAATAGAATTCGAGACGCAAGTACTTTAGTAAAACCTAAATATTCTAGCAGAAAATAAACTAAATCGGGCAAACCTTTCAGTGGGGCTGCCATATGAAAGTTGGAAATGCAAATATAGGTTTTCGAGGTTGCTGATTTCCACTCTGGAGTCGGGTTTTTGAAATTAAAAATGGCGAATCCAACAGGGCGGACAAGATTTTCTAAATGTCAACGAAATATTCGCTATGTCGCGAGTATATGAGTATTTGGGATTGCTGATTACGAATTTAACACTAATCATTAAGATTTAAAAATGGATGATCAATTATAGCGGTCGAAAATGTAAATTTTTTCAAAAGTTTTTGCGATTGTTATAATACGCTTATATAGGCTTTATAGGTCGCTGATTTCGGGTCTGCAGTCGAACTTTTGAAACTCAAAATCGCGGATAAAATATACCGGATAATATTTTCTAAATGTCAACAGAATCCTCATGACATGGTGAATATAATGGATTTTATTTTGGGGTTGTTGTTTACGAATATGACATCAGCCTTGAATTCACGATGACGGATCGAATACAGCGGACACATTTCTGTACGGCATTGATATATATATATATATAACTATTTTAAGTCCATTAAAGCAAATTCTACACGAGGGCTGATTTTTAAAGCTACGTTAATTTAAAAACATCAAAAGAAAAACAAATTCAAAGAAATTATTAAAATTTGACAAGTGGTTAAAAATAAAAGATGCAGGAATTACAATCCTTCGAATTGTTCTTCTGTAAAATTTACTTTAATGGATTTACAATTGTTCTGTTTTACAGTGGTGATTTATTCTCTTGGTCCCGAGCACGATTTTGAAGACAGATTTAAAAAATTTATCGTGGTGTAAAAAAGTGCTTAAGATTTTAATAAAATGTTCGTAAAATGAGGAGCTTCCATTCGAGTGTGTGATTCATTTATGGGCCAAAGCGATTTGTAGGAGTTAGTTTAAGGTCATATAAAGTAATTAAAGTTAAAAGTTGTGTCCACAGGTTGTCGATAGTAGGACGGCCTGGAGATCTGGAGCTCAGTTGCGAATATGTAACAATAAGTAGCCCCGGACAATTAACTACAAACGCAATATTTTCTTTTCTTCCCTACGTCTAGGGTATAACATAATTGGTCTAAAATAATTACAGCTCTTTTCCTTGTTATTAATGACATCTTATTTCTCATTTCCAATACAGTTCACAGCATTGTTGATATAGTGCAAGTTTGTGTACTCATTTGAACCTCTTCTCTTTCAATGAGGGGTTCAAATATAGAGGCAGGATGCACTACTTTATCTGCGTTGAATAAGACACGGTATACAGAATACAAGTTATCGTAAGCCCGAGTACGAGTATTACCATTTTTGTTTTCGTGACGTCATTGCGGCAAAGAATTTCATTGAGTGGGATTTTTATTCATATCGCCGTAATGACTCCAGTTTAAATAACTTCATTTGAAAAATACGAAGTAGGTTTTAAAATGATTACAAAAAGCTGTTTAATTTAGCATTTGGACAAATAATATAAAGAAATGTTTACCATTTGACAAATATTTCGAGAATTAAGAAAAACCTATTCGATATTTTTTAAAACGAGTCATTTTCAATGGAAATTTTGAGTTAATTATGAAGTAGACATTCTGTAATGTTAATTTATTTGAAAAAAACTTTTATGAACTGCAAATTTTGTAAACAAATATTTTTACTAAATATCGTCTTCAGATTAAAACGTGTACCTATTGTTTTGCAATCTTGAGATTCTAAATTAATAAATAATGCAAATAAACGGTTTGCAATAAAATGGTCAACGTTTTGTTCGGAAGGGACCTTTTTCAATCATTCTGGTAAAAATACCATCTTGACTTTGTGCTCCTTTTTCTTAATAGACGATTTCGGCATTAGATTTTCTGTGAGGAGTTCCATTATTTTCAGGCTAACATTTCTTTCTAAAGGTTTCATTATTATGAAGAAATGTTTTCCTTTATTTTCCGATCATGTTTTGGGTCACATTTTCATAGAAAACAATTGTTCAAACTCTGGTATTTTTTGTCCCTAATCCACTTTTATTTGAAAGGCTTTTAATCTTACTTGGATTGGATTAAAATTCATTGAGTTCCTGGGAAGTCTTTGTGTTTTCAGATACTTTTTGCTATTTTTATTTCTTTTCAGTGACTATACAGCAAAATAAATCTTAATTTTCTGTATTGAATTTTTTACTTAAAGATTATGACTGTTAATACCTTAGATAAACAGCAGCGAAAGCAATTTCGGAGGTATTATAAGTACATAGGAGTTTTATATGAAACTAAAGTGAATTTAAAGTCAAAGTACATATTTTGACAGGAATTTTACTTTGATTTCATAGAGGAACTCCAGGTAACGTGATATTTTTGAACTTGAATTCCATGAAATTATGAACTTTCGTTGTAGTGTGTCCAAGGCAAAACCCAAAGCATTAACAATAACATCTCGAATAAGTTCCAAGAAAATAAAAGATTCAGGTAGAGTGAAACACTCCTGCTTATCCTTTGTAATCTTACCCTAGATTTTGTTTTATTAAAATGTTGTCGTTAGATGATTTGCCTTCGTAGAAATTGTAGTGAAGCTTGATAACTCTTAGAAGAACTGTTACCTTGGAAGCCCTATCCCAGCACTACTTATACAAAATAGTATAAAACTCTTCATTATAAATAAATATTATAAATACAAGCACACACTTTTAGAAAAGTTTTGAAGATACGCAATTCATTTTAAAAACTATGAGATTTAATATTTTTTCAGAAAATCGTGGAGAAAGCCGAGAGTCACAAACGTTTGCTGCTAAAATTGAAAGCATTGTAAAATTTATTTCAAGCTTGAGAGCGAGAGAAAGCCACTATAACCGAAGTTAAATTCGAAGACTATGTTTGCCTTCTTCACTGGATTCCCATAAGATACTTTCTATGTGCAATAATTTAGTGTTAAATGAGTTCAAAGTCCAGAAAACATTTTTCTACAACATTTTCTCAACAAATCTAAGAAGCCTTTAAGTAAGAAGAAGTTACGAAAAAGAGAATTCTTAAAAAAGATTCAAAAGCTCATACAATAAAAGTAAAGGCTTTTCCGAGTTATTGTGCTTTGACTTAGCCACTCTGGTGGCCGTGTGGGCTGAAGGGCAGGTCTGCAGATTTTATCACCTGCTGGTGTGAGTTCGAATCCTGCACAGGACACCGAGATTTTTCTGGATACCAGTGATTGAGGAAATTCTACTGGCAAGAATTGTATTTGCGAAGCCACTCGGATGTTGCATAGTAATAATTTCATAATACAAGTACAGTCGCTTGCTAAAATCCCAATATCAGAAGTGTTCTAGACATATGCTCTCTGCGTCAAAGATATTGACACAAGCTTTCTCACTTTTTACACCTGAGAATAAAGCTGGAAAAGGATCAAAGAAAGTCTCTTCTGTGATTTATGACTTTCTTTGCAATCACAAAATTGATTATTCAACAAGATATTTGAGGCTCTTTGCAGATAGTTGTAGCGGGTTAATAAAATGGGTTAAGGGGAGAAAACCCTTTGGACGCCCAAAAATGAGTCATTTTTTATGAATTTTTTTAAAGGTGATAAAATAATCGCATCATTTTAAAATCTTTATATTATATTATTAAAACTTTCAAGTGTTGAAAAACACATTTTTTTTTGTTTTTACAAAACAAAATGGCGGCATTATAGAAATTGTCTTTTGGTGCCTTTTGTGTGACATCGAAAAGTGCTGCATTTGTTGTATTTTTTCTGTTGATCTAAAACAAAATACAAAAATATTTTTCGATTACTGACAAATGTAGGGGAAGGAAAAACCTATAAAATTATAAAATTAAAAATTAAGTAACCTTTTAATTCAAATGTCCAAATTCTCGACTATTTTCTCGGCAATTTTTACCCCAAAAAAGTAATTTATTTACGCGATATCCTTAAAACTTTAGGTACATCCTTCCGATAATGTTATAGACAGAAACCTCCCAAAATTTCAGTCAGATCGATCGATAACTTTTTGAACTACAGCACGAGCAGTTATATATGTTATGCTTCGATATAATAGCGTGTAAAGCTTCAATACGATATAACTATTCATTTTAGTGACTTACCGATCAATCAGCGATTCCAGGCGTGTATACTATATTATATATTACCGCGCGTTCCTTTAGGATAGTTTGGGATTTTAATTTCGAAAATTCAACCGCACACGACAAACTTTCGACCTAAACTGACTCTATTGTACGGGCAATAGTGACTCGGCAGTTCACGGTATTCGGTCCCGGCGTTCTCGACTATGTGCGATAACTCAGTAAATATGTAATATTTCGACTTATCCTTTTTCCAGTATACACTCAATATGTTATACTTTCGAAATATGTGAAAACAAAAAAATCAATTTTTTGAAAATTGTAAAGGGTTTTCTCCCCTTAAGGTGTCAGTTTATATGGAATGGCCCAAAAATTAATAAAATAAAATTTAATTTAGAATATCTGTGAAGAAGTTAAAAAGATAAAATACAAATCGTATGATTGACATAAGAAGTAATAAGTAGTTAGATTTAAGTAAAATCGCAAGAAATTTCATAAATTTCCGGGATAATTATTGTCCCATTATCAGATGTACACCACCAGCAGTTAAGAAACTCTAAATTTATTTAATTACTAAAACCTTCACGCACTAAAGGATCAAGATGAAATGATTAATTCTCGTTAGAATTCGCTTAAGCACTTCATTTAAAATAGGTACACTTTTTACATCATAGCATCAGAAAAGCAGAACGTCTGGCACACAAAATTTATTTAAAATTAGCATAAGATTTCCTGAAACCAGCTGGTGTCCATTTTGTGTAACAAAACATTTTGCTCTGGAATTTCATCAAACAAAATTGTAATAATTCATTTCTAGATTCTGGTTTTATCCTTAAGGGGAACTTTTGATATCTTCTCTTCTCTTGTCTTAAGAAGATACGAGAAAGTCATTTAAAATATGTAACACAAAATAACTATTAGAACAAATTCCAGTTTTTCTAGCTTTTAGAATAAATTAGCGGAAGGTTAATAAAATAACATTTTTTTTTCTGATAATTAATTCATTTTAGATCTAATTACCAAATAATGGAACACTTACCGGAAATGACCTGAGCTTTTTATATGTCGTTTACCCTAGATGGATAGGAAAATTTATCATATAGGATTTTGAAAAAGTCATGTTAATTGATGCTATGATGGAAACGGTTGACGCTTTCCCTTTACTATCAAAATGTAACCGGAATAAGAACTCAAACTAAAAGGTATTTTGCAATCCTCACTTTCAAGTTTTTTCGATATCATTGCTTTGTTGGAAAGGTAATTACATCATGGGTTTTCTGATATAAATATTTCTAGTCAGTTATATTAAATTTTTCGTAGGGAGAGATACGTTCATTTCAACTCATTAGGTGGTAGATTGCTGATAGTATGCAAAACATAATTACATTGCACTCTTTTAGCTTTTTCCACTTTCTCAACTGAACTAACTAACGTAGTGTTTGTTGCTCTTAGGATTACTTTTTCAAGATAAAATTTATACTTTCTTTGTATGTTGCTACGAGTCTTTTTTACATCTTAGTACTTCATTTGAATCATATGACGACTACGATGACTACTTTCCCAATGGTAGCCTCTCAATCAAGGGGTTTTAGTACCTGGATACGCTTACTTTCTTGGATTTGCACCAAGTGTTCGGTGTTGGGACCGATTTTGGTATACAGCTGGGTGTCATTTTCTTTACGATGTTTTATGTCAAGATTTTTGAGGTATTTGCTTCTTTTGTCCCTTTTGAGCGTCAAAGATTGTCTTTTACTTCACCCCCATTGTTAAACGGAGAAATGAGGTTTTATAAGAATAAGAAGAACAAGCTTTGAAATGCCTTTCTCAGAATGAGATACCCATCGGACCACCAAAACTTTGTGGCGTGCAATCCGCCAACATTCGTGATAAACTATACAGTGATCCACACACCTTTTATAAATTTGTCAACATTAAGAGGAATTAATAATTATCTCACATCTATGACGATATCTGTAATATGTTTGCCACATTCTTTCGGCCTTTCAACCTCTATACAGCGTTACATCTTTCTTCTTCTCTGATGAAATCATTAGTGCCCATATCAATGAACTGGACCTTGATTTGACTTTGGGTCCTGACGGAGTGCCTCCGATGGTAGGTAATTATATCATGTTCCGAGGCTCTGGTAGCACTCCTGAGTATTATTTTTTAGAAGTCTCTTAGTAGCGGGTGTTTTCCAAACTATGGAAAACCCCTTTATTATAACTATTCACAAAAGAGACAATAGGAACGAGATTTTTAATTACAGACCAATAGCGATATTTTTCTGTAGTTATTAGTTCATTCTCAGATATCTCCACAATGTAAATTTATTCTTTCAACTAATCAGCATGATTTTATGTGGGATAGGTGTACTACCACAAACTGATTGGAATTTACCTCTTATGCGATTACAGGCTTTAGTAATAATCTACAAACGAACTGTATTCATACAGTAAAACTTTTAGTAATGACCGAATATGCACAAATTACAGAAACTGGGATTTCCAAACTTACTCTTAAAATTAGTTCATTCGTATCTGTCTGAAAGACTCTATCAGATTCTTTTTCGCGGTTGTCGTTCTACCGACATAGAGGCCATGTCTGCAGTACCTCAAGGTAGTAACTTTGGCTCCGTTATTTTTGGTCTTTTAATTGATGATATTGTGCATCTTTTAGAGCATTCTAGTGTTTTAATTTATTTTGACGATATGAGGATATCTTCCTTTATCAATGATATCGAGAACTGGACTTGTTTTCAGGAATACTTGAGTGTATTTCATTATTGGAGTCGAGAGAACGATTTAGGGCATAACATAAATAAATGCTTGGTTTTATTAAACGCTAGTCCAAAGAATCCTCTAAACTTTAGGCTTTCTTAACGAGTTATGTAATATATTGTAACAGCGGATGTCTGTTCCATCTAGGACAACTAAGTATGGGAGCATTTTGTAAAATATAAGGAATTAAATTGTCAGGCAGGTGAAGAAGTGAATTAAGTTCAAGCGAATAGAAGTCTTCCGAACCAATATCCAAATCGTCAGCCAAGTTTCACATTCCGTAGGATAATCGACTCATGGAAGATACAACACAAACGCATTTACAGCACATACATTCACCTCGTACTTAACCTTGTTCCACATTCACACACTTCTACACACAAATCTACCTACTAGTTCATACTACTAGATAAACACGTTTACACGTGGAATCCTTCCATTCACACACATCCTTTGAATATTTATTCGCACACACACTCAATATCCATCGTTACCCACACGTATTCACTATTCACTATCTCAGTCACACGTTAACCCATAGCGTATCTCACCACAGGTTTACGGAATTCCATTGAATCTTCCACAAATTAAAAACAAAACAAGAAATAAAAAGGTCTATGGTCCTGGAGTTATTCTAAGGTGTTAGCAGCACTGGCTAGCAGGAGTCTTTAAAGTTTGGAGAGTTTTCAAATTTGCCGGCAAACATGGTAGCAAAGATGGCAGATGCAAGTCGAGAGGTGAGACAGGTTGATCCGGAAGAGGGAGAAAAGAGGCGAGATGAAAAACGCGCGAAAACCAGAGGGACACTTCCTTTTTGGCCCGGAAAAAGACGTGAACGAAGTGGAGGAACGAAAAAGGAAAAGTATGTGGATAGTGGCGAGGTTAGTGAAAAGAAAAGTTTAAACGAGGAAAGGAAAAGGAGTAGATAGCGGGGAAGTAAGAAGACGCGAAAACCAACTTAAGGAAAAAAGGACACTAAAAGGAAAGAAATTAAGGAGAGATCGAATAGAGTGCGAGCGGAAAACATAGGAAATTTAAGGTAAAGGAGTATTAGAATTATAGAGAAGATTAGAATAAAATAAGAAGGGACACATTAAAAAAAAAGTAGTGTAGGGAATATGTTAAAAATAGGATTAGCTAGAATAGGAGTAAAATAAATAACTTGAATTTGCATTAATGGGTGTTTCTAATTCAAATCCTAGCTTCTTACATTATGTAATATATATATAATGTAATTAGTTATATAATATAATTCAAACCACAACCTAAATACGCGTTCCAGGTACAGAATTCATTCTATGCTCTTCATATCAGTCATAGTGACTCGGTTCACGCAATTTCATTAGATTCGCGCTTAAAGATCTTTGAGAATTTTGAGAAGAAATACTTTACCCCATATGACCTAGGCTTATATCAGACCCAGACTTGAATTTAATTCACATATTTGGGCAGGGCCAGGACCTATCGCATTGTCCGCGTTAGAAAAAGTCCAAAAAGAGTTCTTAAGCTCATTGGTGATGAGGCTATTACTTCTAAAATCGATTCTGTGGAGCATCGTCGTAACATCGCATGCTCAACCTTCTTTTATCACTACTATAATGGACATTGTTCTAACGAAATTTCTGGTCTGATTCCTTGTAGTTTATCCCTACGCGTCAGACCCGCGCAACGAGCGGTCTTTCCCCTATCGTCATTGAGACAAGACTCAGCAGAACAGTGAAGTTTTGAGAACCTTTCTTGAGCCGAACCATACGAATGTGGAACAAATTACTATCTTCTGTTTTTCCTGTTGCAAAGTGTGCACCGACATCTCCGCTTGATCTCCTAACTCCTCCTCTCCCACATTCCCATTTCCTTCCTTCCTGCCAAGGCTTTGCTATACATCATAGGGTATTCCCTAAAAAAAAACTTGTGATTCTTGACTAAATGTTAACATTAATAAATTAATTTTGTTTTTTTCCTTTTGCCTTCTTAATTGGTTTAACCAAAACCTTCGAAACTATGTACAAACTATGAACTGGCATTGGGTACTAACATATGAACTGTTTCTTATGAATGCTTTAAGATAGAAGTATATGAGCTGACGAAGTATACAACCCCAGTTTCGCCTGTCTTAAAACACTCATAAAAGAGCTTCAATAAAATTTGATAATAAAAATCGGAATGTTGTGTTAATTTGATTAGAGTGGTGCATAAAAGGAACCATTTGGGGATTATAAAATCAAAATGGATAATAATGGAGGGTTTTAAAACCTTTTTTGGTAAGCACGTCAAACAGAAGAAATAATCGTTTTGCTAGGAGGAAATGCACCAGAAATTCAGCACTTTTATATTGGATAATTAAATAAAATAAAATATTTTTTAAGGAAAAGAAAATAAAACTTGTTAACAATTTTATTCACAATTAAGCGAACAATTTGAAGTCAAAAATTATACTTCTTAAATCTTATTCCCCTAATTTATATTTCCTATCTCAGACATTGCTTAAATTACACTTTATGGAACTAGCAATGTTAGTTAACCGAGACCGAGTTGTATTACACTGCACGGCAGATTTTATGTGTGAATCTTAAGTTGTGAAAATATAATTATGCTGACTGTTAAAATATCCATGGGAATATTTATTTAAACATGAAAAGTACAGGGAAAAAGAATATAAGTAAATTTTTTGCGAAAATTCTATTTTTCACACACATTAGGAGGGATAAACTACCTCCTATAAAAGTAAATAGTAAATTCATTTTGTCTTTATACTTAGTGCAAATTTTGAAGAGAGCAATAATGGAAGTGACAAAAGAGCATATCCGACATTTTTTGCTTTATGAGTTCAATAAAGGCAAGAATGTTACTAAAAGTGCAATAAATGTTAGTGCAGTGAATGGAAAAGGCACAATAAACATAAATCAATACTAAAGGTAGTTCCAAAAATTCCGATATGGAAATTACAGCCTACAAGATCAGCCTCATCCTGAAAGATCTGTGGAGCTTGACGAGGACGTCCTGCGAATCCTGATGGAACAAAACACGACCGTAACTGCTGGGGAGTTAGTGAAGAAGCTTGAATTTGATCATTCATCGACACCTTCATGCCATTGAGAAAATCCGCATGTTGGCTCAATCGGTTCCTCGTGAACTTTCGCAGCCTAATCGCGCACAGAGAGTAAACGTGTGCTCCTCCTTGCGATCACGTCTCAAGACTTAACCTTTTTTGGACGAAATAGTGACTACTGATGAAAAGTGGATCCTCTACATAAATTCCAAGCTCAGAAGGCAGTGAATAAGCAAAGGAGACACCGCGAAACCGCAGGCCAAAGCAAGCCTTCATTCACGTAAGATGATGCTTTGTGTTTGATAGGATATGAAAGGTTTGCATAGTCCATTATAAGATGTTAAACAGAAAACAGACAATAACAAAGGAGATCTATTGCTTGAGCGGCTTAAGTCAGAGCTACAGGGAAAACGATCATCTTTGCTTTCAAGACGAAAGGTGTTCTTTCATTATGACAACGCCAGCTGCTGTATATGTGCCAGCAAGGATGGCATTACTAAAGCTGGAGCAGTTTGAATGGGAAACGACGCCACATCCACCATATTCACTGGACATTGCACCATTGCATTATCACTTTTTTCGCAGTCTACAAAATCATCTGGATGGAAAAACTATAGATTCTATAGAAGATGTTAGAAATGTACTTGTGCAATACTTTTCGTCACGGTCAAGTGAATTTTTGGAGAGGGGCATTCAAATTTTGCCAAACAGATGAAAAAGTATCGCAGAGAATGATGGAGAATATATCTTAGGTTAAAAATAGTTTTATGTATCTTATGTAATTTCGTAAAATAAATCATTATTTTATTATTATTTATGGGATTTCACAATAAAATACGAAGGGAGTGAAAAGAATCTTTTACTACAGAGGATAATCCTTTATACTACAGAGGGTCCCAGGTAACTTCTCTCTGTGGTTTCTGATTCGCCAAAAAATATTTCACAAATGCGAACACGCACGCTTTTGTTGAATGGACTCTACATAAGGTGGCAAAGGTGATTGCTGAAGAATTTTATGCATATTTCCGCAAGTAACGCAACAGTGGTGAATAGAGCTGCTGAACCAACTGCAGAAGCTCCTGATGATGATTCTGAATAAGATTGTTATTTTTGTGTTTTGTTTTTTCCATTTTTTCTTTAAATGGCGAATAGTTTGTTTTTGATTTGATGTTTTAAATCGAAAATTGGGAACTTTATTTTCTGTAAAAAATCATTAAGTCCAAGATTTTTTGGTCCTCATTTCTTGAATAAAACATTTTTTTATGGTACCTTAAGTGGTCGTGCAAATTATGCACAACAATCTGACTGCTGATAAGGTGGCTGTTGCCTTCGCTGATGTAAATACACTTCTTTCTTCGAAATTTTAAATTACTTTTGGAAAATTGCAGTCACTTTGATTGCGTTATCCATACAGACAAGAACGATTAAAAATATTACTTCAAAACTTCATTTTTGGACTTAATGTCACAGAACGACGACGACATATTTTAAATTTTCCCACCTTAATTCAATTTGTTTATGACTCTTCTGGTGATATCTCCGGGCTTTCATTTCGTCTTATTTTCATCTTCATCTCAGAGTTTTTTACCATCAATAAGAAACAAGCACTGCTTTTCCTGCATTATTTTAAGTATGAAG